>JAHZMV010002361.1:0-12115 GCA_027743765.1 Coecobrya sp. COE2 | reverse complement strand
TGCTTGTACAATGAAATATTATTTATGATTAAACTGACATTGTGAGGTTTTTACTTAGGATTTAAATTGTTTTCAATATATTATAAGTACTTAATTTATTGCATCATATTTTGTTCATGATAACCTCTATTATGGAATTAACATTGATGACGTTAAAGAAAATGATGATGTCCAATGATAAAATATACTGCATATATTATGCCGATACCATATCGCCTTCTACTGCTATTGTGTTCTCACTGTCAAGTACTTTCAAACAACAATATTACATGCAACTGGAACATGATACCACTCAAATGTCCGTCTTCTTCTAAAGTATGATGTATGCGTTAACGTTAGCAAGCTCTAACGTTAATAGTTAACGTCATGTTTGTTATCAGTCTCGTGGTACGAGCTTTCAATTTGTATTTACATACATGTTGTTTGTACCGTACCTCAAAATTCACTTACTTCTAGAAATTAATGTCGTAACTGATAAATTGATAGCATCATTGTTTTACTGGATGGTCAATCGACTATAAATACATTATCCCTGCGGCCTCATGGCATCATTCACAACCATTCACTGTCATTGTTCTTTACACAAGCAATCTTACCTGCAAACATGAGCCAACTAGCAAACTACCTTAGCATTACACACCGGGGCAAAGATGCCCCTGGTGGGTTTAGGAATGTGGCAGGTACATTTTTAACCGTATTTAACCGTTGATATTTTACCATTGAAATTGTAAAATGTAATATATAGTTGTTTTAATGGCCCTTATCTTTTGTGTAGACTGAGGACGCACAAGAGTTGGAGAAAGCAGTGGACGCGGCGTTGAATGCAGGTTATAGGCACTTCGACACAGCAACTCTGTACGGAAACGAGGACAAACTTGGGAACGTCTTAAGAAAATGGCTGGATTCAGGAAAGGTGAAAAGGGAAGAGCTCTTCATTACAACCAAGGTGAGAATAGTAGATAGATAGAAAGTTATTGTTTTCATGCTTCTTCACTTTCACTATTTTACACCCACATCCCACTGGATACTCACTAAACATTACTTTTTGGAACAGCTACCCTGGAACGCAATGGCTCCCGAGCTAATCCTCACTTTCCTCAATTCTTCCCTGCGAAAACTTCAGCTTGACTACATCGATCTCTATTTGATTCACTGGCCTTTTGGTTTGATATTCCGCACGGAGGAAGATCTTATCCCAACGGACGCAGAAGGTAACGTCTTGTACGACCCTAAAACCGACCTAGAAGCAATATGGAAGGAGCTAGAGAAACATGTAGAAAACGGGAAACTCAAAGCTATTGGAATTTCCAACTTCAACGAAAAGCAGATTGAGAGGATCATGAAAGTTGCCAAAATCCCTCCTGCAAATCATCAAGTACGTACTTCAAGCATTGCTGAAGTTATTATGTTTCTTTTGTTAACGTTATATAAAAGCCGCATGCAAAGGAAATATTTTATTCCATATCTCTTCCTTTTTGTTGATGTCACGTAATTTTGCAGATTGAAATTCACGCCTACTTCCAAAACCGGAAGCTGAGGGATTTCTCTACAAAGCATGGTATTACTATGACCGCTTATGGACCATTGGGAAGCCCAGGCAGAAACCCGGACTCTTTTCAGGGAATGTATGTTACATAATAGTATATCATATATTATATTTCACTCTACCAGAATTACAAGTTCCTAGGAACTGTGGTCAGATTTCTTTAAGAAGATTAGTATGACAGGGCGACAATGGTGTGTAGGAGGATGCTTATATTGCTTCACAGTTCATATTATGATTACCGTCACCATAATACTTGCTCAGATTTTACAATAGACTTATGCTTTGCGTGGTGGTGATGGATGCATTCAGAAAAACCCAACTAATTCTTGTATTATTCCCACGAATCTTGTTCGCACATTCCAGGAAGTTTGTTGTGCCCAACCTACTCAAAGATCCTGTCATTGTGGATATTGCGAAAAAGCACAAGAAAAGCTCTGGACAGATTCTTCTCCGTTTTCTCGTTCAACAGAATGTCGTGGCTATTCCGAAAAGTACTAATCCGGAAAGAATTCAGCAAAACTATTAACGTAAGAAAGATTCCACTATGATTTCACATTTCACCATCTAATTTTCGTATGCTACGGACATTTATGGATGATGAAAGAATGTCAGTTAAATTAAATAGCGTATCTGAATGTGAATGCGTAGGCGGATGAAATGAAAATTATCATATCATTTAGTAATTTTCGTTTCCCTTTCTTCTTTTCTCTTGTCCAGATTTTCGACTTTGAGTTGACCCAGGCAGAGATGAAAGGAATAGAAGGACTGGATAAGGGTGCTTCAGGCAGGTCATTTCCAGGAACCACAGAGTGAGTAAAATGAGATTTCCAAAAGGCATTATATTTAGAGAATAACGCTAGTTAAATTTTATACTTATGAAAATCGTTTTCTATTTTTACAGCATGAAAAAGCATCCCGAATGCCCATGGTTCATTTAAAACTATTTTTATCAATGCAAAAAAATTCTATTAAACTCGTTCTTTGTTACTCACACTGACATTTTTTTATTCCTCTGAACGTATTCATATTCATTTATTTTATACATTTATAGCAATTCAATTACATAATTTATTCTGCGTACTCATCATAGAACAATCTTACTGATACTTCTTTTCAATAAGCCGGTAAAAGTAATATTACCCATTTATACATTTATAGCAATTCAATTACATAATTTATTCTGCGTACTCATCATAGAACAATCTTACTGATACTTCTTTTCAATAAGCCGGTAAAAGTAATATTATCCATATTCATGCCAGGATTTTACTTTGTAGAGTAAAAATGTAAGATGAATAATTGCGCTCACAATACCCAGCGCATCGTACATCTCAAATCGGATTAATTTTCTTTATTATCATCACCATACATTTAGTTGTAACGCTCATGTTGAGAGTAAAATTACAAGATTATGCGTTTTATATTTTTTTTTCGATGGACCCAACTCGGCATGATATGAAGAAAAAGTGGAGTATTTATATAATTCCTTGGTAAAATCAAACTTTTGTAAGACCGGCTTACAAAAATCATTTCAGGACAACATTTCGCATAAATATTTTTTGTATAATGGTTTATTCACCGTCATCCGAAAGCATTATCGCTCAACGAAAAGGCTGATGTGATGTGGCTCCTCTACAAATTGATTAACAGAGTGACGCTTTTTGGATTGGGGTAACATGAAACATGACATTTCTCCCACGAGAAGGAGAGACAAAATTACATTCAACAATGAGTATTTCCACTGTAATTAGATAACTTATGAAGCAAAAGGCTCCTAAATCACATACAGACAATATGTGAGACTGTTTTAAATTATATTAAGTTTTTTACTTAATTTTTAGTAACAACAAAATTTTGCTGGTTGTTACTGTTCCTGTCTTTCAAGTGTGGCCAGCTTACCGGGAATTATATAAGTGGCCACGTCCAATAGTAAAAAGTGACAATGACATCCGACATCTGACAAAGTTTAACATGTGCTTATTAACTGATTATAATGTTGCTGTCTGCATTACAGAATATTTAATTCCTTCACGGCCCTGTGTATGGTAGATGGTTGAATAATGTAGGGAACTACTTGGAAATCATATAATTCTCAGCGAGTTGCGATTTTGATTTTGCACGGCATTTTTATTTAGGTACTTGATAAATACGGATTTTTTAGAGAAAAATGACAGCGCGCGAAGTAGAAAAATGTTTTACTGATTAGTTCGTAGTTCCTAAGTATGCGTATAAGATTGGTAGTAGGATTGGCGGACAAGGATAATAAGCTACAAATCTCCCACTCTCAAGAGAGTCGAGTGGGATACCATTATCACCACAAGCACTATGGCTGCATGTTTTATCGAATGTCAGATATGGCGGATTTGGATCCAAACACCTTCACTAACTGTTGCTCATAGTCATCAGCGTTTCGCTTCATAATCTCCATGCAGGGGCCCAGAAGACGTTCGAATGCATCCACATCCAAAACTAGACAAAAAGATGAGAAAAGAAGTGAGTGAGGAGATAATAACTAATGCATAACATAAATGAACTTTTTATAAAGCACGCATTCTCCACAACTATCTACGAGTTTTCTTGATGATGATCTTACATGCTAGCTTCACGTTTCCGACAGCTCTCACTGTTGCTGCACGAGGTTTCTTTGTTAGCAGGGCAAGCTCGCCAAAGTATCCTCCCTTTGAGATGTTATTAATCTGGCGAGGAGAGAAAATGCAATAATCAAGTTGATGGCATTGGTTCTTGAACACACGTACATACTGATATAGAGTGCGTGATGTATATACGTTGTTTGCTAATAATATATATTGCATAACATGGGATTGCACGTTTCACTATAATCAACTGTGCGAGTTACCTCTTTCTCTTCGCCGTTGTTATCAATTTTGACAACATTCGCTTCCCCGTCTTCAACGAAATACATGCCATCGGCAGCATCGCCCTGTTTAATGATTGTTTCTCCGTCCGGAAACGACCTCGGCACAAGAGCATCTGCCAGATTCATTCGTTCATAATTCTGTGAAACGGACCAGATTGGAAAATGTGAGAATAGCACGAAATAATGAAATTGATGAAAATCGTGTCCAGAAAATGAGAAAAATTTCTAATCATTATGTCGTGAATTTTATGGTGGACATTTTTCCACACCATGATGTGTTGCTGGAAGTTACTTTCTACTCACCTGCCAGCATCGTCGTAAGAAGCCACCACTTTCTGTTCCGCCTCTCCTTCCATTTGTACGAACACTTTGTACTTTCCTCTGTATAATTCGCCATTCAATTGTGATGGGAAAAGAAAAAGAAACAGGAAAATTCACTTTAAGTTTTAAAAGACTAAAGTAAAGCTAGTGGAATGAGTAGAGCAGAGAGTTGCACTACTTTCTTCCCTCCCTGAGATTGAAACGAAAGAGATAAATTGATGAAAGAATGTAAGAATAATGTCACGTCATGTTCCACTCACGACTCAATCACATAGAAATTGTCTCCGTCATCTCCTTGCTTAATAACATAGTCACCTGCCGCCACTTTCCTTTCAAACATGGCGTTTATCACGTCTTGCATTTGATCCTGTGAAACAAACCAGACATAAACAAACAAAGTTGTAAAAGTAGTGGTAGTAAAACAGTAAAGTTTTAAAGCATTTTCATTCACGGCTCACAGAGCAAAGACAAAAGAACATACAAAGTGGGTGGTCGCAAGGGACCGTTATACAATTCAGGTAATGACAATGACAAAATATCAAGTCACTTTCTCTACAGAGCATACACGCATACAACATGTAAAGACTAACAAGTAGAGGCAGAAACAATGCAAACTTACAGTATCAAGGGAGCGAAACAGTAAAATGTGCTTGACAGCTTCACCAAGTTGAGCCCGCTGACTGTCGGATTTGGGATGAACCACCTGAAAACAGATGAATGAAAATAATTAAAATAAAATCTCCTGGTTTTCCAGTTCTTTGTCATATCCCCTATTCCAACTTTTTTCTTTGTGCCCCTCCATACATCTCGCTCATAGTAATAATATCTTGACAGAAAATATCAATAATTTTCCTTATTTGGGGATATAAAATTCTTGTGTCAGTCAGCCCCTGCTGCTGGCTGGTTATCCTTTCCTGTCATCCTACGTTTTAAACCTGAAAATCCACTTTCTCTCTCATGTTTCATCATTATGTCTGGTGGCGGTGTTTGCGAGAGACGTTTTCCTATTCATGCTCATATTTATATACTTTCCCAGTAACTATTATAATACCACTTACCATCTTCTCATCTTCCTCGTCATCTTCTGGGTTGTACGCTTCTGCGAAAACAGATTTCCGTCGACCATCCTGGGCTACCTTTGGTGGTGGTGCTGTCACATCTTGAGATCCAAGCCGTTCTGTAAATCATACAGAAGGACAAATACGCACAGAATTAGTGGAGAAAGTAGTGAGCCGACGACGAGGACGACAACAAATCAAATAACGCGAAATACCCTTAATTCCAACCGACCACGGTTTACTGTTTAGCTGGTGGGCTTATCATTTTAATAAGATTTGCCCACGCCAGTATAATTTAATGTCTAATTTAATCTTTTAAAGCAGAGAGACTAAAGCGGTATAAAGCTCATAATAAGGATCGCTATAAAATGATGAAAGCAAATCCGTCCTGTTAGCATCTGCACAACCTGTATTTTTATAGAAATGCACAGAAGAAGGCAATAACCAAACTTTGTTTTTTATGACGAATAAATAACCTTTTCGAATGAATTCCTCCACCCGAGGACCAAATTCGGAGACACAGTTCCCCATAAATGCGCACACGTGTGTATGTAGGTGAAAGCAAATTGTATTATTATGCATATAGTTTCACTATCACACAAACGGTTACACTATGAACATAAATCAGGCTAAACTTTAGCACGGAAATAGCTCTTTCTTTGGACAACGGCATGTCATGTCACATGTCATTTACATACTTACTACCGGAAGCTAACTAAGCAAGCACAACACTTTTCAGCCTCTCTCTTTCCCTCGCCCATTTTCTATATTGATTGGCATTTTGACATAAAGAATGAAACGAGGACTGAACAACCAAATAGTCAATTGTAGTACTCACAATCACCAAATATATACGTCCTTCTATCTTCACCGTTCTTTTTCCCGTAAATATGATGCAGAGCTTAATAGGTAGCAAGCGAGAAGACATAAAACATGGTCATTATATGGCTATCTTCCAAGTAGAAACAGCCATCAAAATGGGGATATGACTGAAATGTATGTTATGCATATTTCAATGAACTTTATGTTGAAAACACACATATCAAAACCAGCACTTCTCCGTCATTGACGCTAAAACAGCGTCATTTGGGTAAGATACATCCACAAGAAACATTGACATTATTCATTATGCCAAAAATGTTCCTTTTTACGGTCCTCGTTTGTTTGCAAACCTATGTAACCAAACCAAACAACAAGAGAAGTCAATAAAAATAGTAGCACAGACATTCATCCTTATGAAAAATATAGGTAGTTTCACATGAATGAACTAGCCATTATCAAAATCAATGAGCTTATTTGTCTTCTTTGTTCGGTCTCGACATTTGTGCACGGCACACACCTCAAATGCTACTTAGACTGGCTCACATGTGGTTACTTGGTACAATGCTGAATAATTCACTCTCGATAATTTACCATGTCTGCTGACGGTTGAACAATGAATAAATAGGAGTAGCTATAATTTCTTGGCTACTGGTTGTCACATATTTTGGAAGTTACAAAAGTGAATCGGGGAAGCAGTCTAACTCAATCTAACTGAAAAGAAAACATTGGAGAAATTGTAGCAGACACACTGACCCCAGCACTAAATTTGACATTAGTTAATGCATTGTTCTATTATTGGTGTAGTCGACACTTTCTTTCATCCTCAGCTCAGCGGTAAGCAGAAGCTTACGCACATTATGAAATGAGGTGACTGACTGAATACAAATTCTCCAGGAGGAGAAAGTTGGGCAAGTCTTTGAGTTTCAAATGAAATATTTACTTTTCTATGAGAACCTCACTGCCCGCACCTAATAACACGCTTTGGCGAGTAAAGTGTTTTATGAATTAATACTAATATGTATGAGAAGTAAAATGGTAATAGGGACGTTTGATGATAATGTTTAGACCATAAATGTTAAGCAAATACATTAACAATTTCATAGTTTATATAAGCAAACTTGTAATATTGCTCTCGAGCACAGTAGTCTTTTCATTTCCATATTTTGTCAAAATATCACTAAACTTGTAACCCAAATATTCAAATAGCCTTAGCCTTGTTTACATTTCCTTTTCTGCTTAGCCTCCATCCTGCTGGGCTATGTGTGAGGAGACGGCACACAAAGTACGAGAAAGACCCTCTTACATTTTTAACTAACATTGTAAACGAAACCTAAATTCCATCCTAATCCTACATGCATAAGTATTTCAGCAGTAATAGGTAGGGGTTTTATTTAATGAACAGTACAATGTGGAATACGTATATGAAGCATACCTTGCCATTGCCCTGTAAACACTATTAACAACTTGCTCGTTCACCGGCTCGGTGGCTGCTTGTAAAGACTGTTGCATACATACACTTGGCAATATAGTAGGACACATTAATGGTCTTGAAAACTTTTGGCAATTCTGCATAATTTAAGGATTGCGTGTTTGGAACAGCCCAAAACTGAAGGAACATAGTTGACACAGCGAGGAAAAAAAGAGTGAGAAGAATGCAAAGAAAAAAATAACTAGGCTAGATTCAAGTCCACTTTCTAGAGAGCTGAAGAAGAAGGACAATAAAAGCAAGAAGGAAAGAAACGTAAAATGCATAAGGTGATGTGTTGGATGAGATATGGAAATGAGATACTACTAAACTTTGTCAATTGCCATCCATTTACTGTGTAATGCCATGTAGCTAATAAGAGTAAAGTGAACAACTGTGTAACTGACATTTGGATACGCATGCAAATGTTCAAAAGTAAATCTGCACTCTTTTAGTTTAAAAAACTCCAGGATTTTACTTACAGGAAAGGATTACATGTTAAAGTGTGCAGGGAGCAATACAAATTCAAATATACACAAAGTGGCTCGTATGTAGTCTCTCAACCGCCTTTAATTATAAGTGAGAATTTGTTCACGTGCTAACATTACAGTTCCGTTATGAGAATTCGCTTCCAAATGGAAAATGGTTGTTTCCAATCCGATCCAATGGCTCCATTATACTTATCTAACAAACATACTTTTGCTCTACTACCTAAATTATAATGGGGAATGCGAGACAGCTACTGATAAAAAATGCCTCCTTTCTTGTTGTTTGGACTGCTTTTACGAAACACAATGACATTCGGTTACATAACACCACATAATAAATCCTGTAATGAAATTGTTCAGCGATATGTAAAACTGGATATTTCACAGAGGAATAACTTTAGGTCAAGTGCAAATCAAAGGGGTCTCGTGGTCTGGTATAAACCAAAGACGGGATGTTATGCTTCAGTAATATTTTGTTTGGTTGAATGACTGTGTGCCAGTTTTCATTGGCCTTAATAATTAAATCAGTTGATGGAATTGCTTGATAAGTGATCACGCTTTATTGCATTTTACGCTACATGGACAATTTTGTACGTTTCATGGAATTTTTCACGAACAATTAAAGTTGCATATAGAAAGCAAACTTTGATTGCAAAAACGGAATGGTATGAGAATCACGAATATTATTGTTTCATTTATAGTTACATATTCAATTTTAGTTTTTAATTGAAACACAGATTTTTTTTCAGAAGGCATGTTTGTAAATACTAATACCAAATGCTTGTCTGAGTCTATATTACTGTCTGGAAGTAGGCGAGCAAAACATGTAGAGCTCAAGAAAGCATACTAAAGCCATGAATTGTACACAAGTCTTCTTGTAAATACTCAACACGCCTGAATAATTTGGTACAAGGTAGACTAGAATTATTACTGTAAATAATAAAAGGTTAACCACTTTTATAAAATAACAAAAAGAGCAAGGAAGTGAAAGTAAATGTATAAATCCTTAATGCAAGGATAGCTGATGTAGATACAAGCTACATCCCTTCAAATCCGGCTTACTCTCTTACTAAACGTCAACACGGATCTAAATCAAGTTCCCGAATAATTAGTATCGATTACCCCAATAGTACGACATATGTTAACTGATTTGCCCTACCAAACATAAGAGCGTATACATATCATGAACTTTACTGTCACTTTTGTTCTCTATTTCATGTTTAAAATACGAAATTCATCTTTTTCTAACAGCCTCCGTCCTGCATCACCAAACATTTTTCAGAGGAAATGTTAATTTGGAACTTTCTCCTTGCACTCAGAAACAGCCCTTTTATGATAAAATCTACTTGCATTCCGAAAAGGAAACATTTACTACTCCAGTTGCATAATATTATGTGAAGAACGGGAGTCACATAATTACGGTAAACATTTAGATACACGAACGATGATGCGGATATGCCCACGGCTGTACTCCATTTCACATCATATTTCATCTCCACGTCTAAACGTCGTCGGTTGGTGTGTAATATGCAGTTCTAACGAAAAGGTAATGGGACGTATCCGCAAAAATATCTACCCGTCGACAAAGCACAAACCCAGTAAGCATGAAAGTGAAATGCTCATTGCTCAGTATTCTCTCCACAAACATACGTAAACACGGTGAAAGTAACTCCACACAGCTACGGGCGTTTAACGACTTACTTTAACTTCTCTCCTAGCTGTACTGCAATGTATCCATTTTAAGCCATTTCCTTTCAAAGGAGCTTTGTACGTACATAAATTTGTCTCTTGTCAAAGAGTACTTTACGGCAAAGCTACTCTGAAAATTAATTGGGCATACGTGATGCGGATACACAGCTAGCAAAATCACAATACACAAGCCTTTACTTTCAAATTGGGGCGGAAATTGAAGAGAAGCCAAAAGACACGAATTTATGATGAATTTAAGACTGACCGCAAATTTAATTTATAATCATAAATTAGCTATTTGGACACCATTTCTGTACAAGGAAATTTTGACACCTTGATAGCTTTACATGCAAAATATACTGTGTGAGTATCACATACAGACACCAATACATACATTACTACATAATACGTAACATTTAACTTTCTGCTATGAATGCCATATTTGCTCACCCATTGTGCCTGCTTCTCCTTCCAAATCCAATCCTTCTTCCCCTGACGGTAACATAAAGTTATTTTGTTTCAAAGAACACTCCAAGAATTTCTTAGTATGAGAGGAAACTTTGTTGTACACGGTTCACAATATGTTTCTGTCTTCCCTTGACATTTTCACATCATGATCGCAACAGTAGACTTTCACTGCTCCATACACACTATTCAATTGAAATTGAAGTCACTTAAATGTCGTCTCAACAGATAGTTAGGCTCTTTCTCCGCATGCTTGCCTTTCTTTGTTTAAGCAGTTTGTATTCACATAAGACCCACGTCATCACACACCAACAAAAGACATGCAAAGTACTTTTGCGTGTCACTATGATTTCATTTGTTCACTTTTTTTCCTCTAAAAAGTTAGTCGTTTCTATAAACTTCACCTGGAAAAACACTTGATCAACTTATGTTTCAATTTCTCTACATGGTACCATACGAGGAAAGTGGAAAAACGGACACGACAAAATAATTTGATCACGACAAGTCAATAATTGAATAAAAAATTAAAAGTAAGTCGAGTCACAAATGAAATCAGTGATTCCCATCTGCCCAAAGAAACGATCTACCGCTTTACAGCGAACAGGGAAAAAATGGCGGACCCGTCGGCAACGCGGGCAGTGGAAAAATTTGATGTGTGCCTAGCACTGTTGCTTGCTTGTATAATAAATAGGAAAAAGATAATTTTTCAGTAAACGAAGGGTCTCTATCCTGAGGCGGGTACAACTCACTGGGTGGACTACTTACACTGACGATTGACGATAACGTTGAGATGAATGATGCTTTGAGAATTCCGTTGTTGTCGATTGTGATCAAGTAAAACTTTTTGTCGTGATTTACAAAGCAAACAGCAAATAAAAAAGACAACGCGAAGCACAATGAAGTTAGTTCGCTATAGCACTTGTATAGGAAAGAGGAAACAGGAAAGGCAGAGAGAGAGAGAGAAAACCGATGCTTTTTTTGTTTGTCTATATAGTTGACAAGGGAGAGAAAGATTGACGTGGACTTGACGTGACTTTCTCTCTCTCCCTCTTTGTTCAACTTTCTCTGTTTTGCTTCTCTTCACCGGAACTGTTTTTCTTCTTTGCTCATCCAATTCATCTCTTATAATAACAGAGCATATGCGTTGAAAGTTGCTGATGGTATGATGCCACGTATTGGATTAGATTTGACAGTTCAGTTTTAGAATTTTGTTTCAAAATATTAGTTATAGTAGTTTATATCCTCGTTATACTTGATTCAATAAGGTTCTATTACTTTCTTGTTATCAAAAAGATTTCTTTTTGATATGATATTACTGTTGTTATTGTACTGTTTAGTTTACTGACAATACTGTAATTGGTAAACTATATCTTTCATGTTATC
>JAHZMV010002360.1:0-12553 GCA_027743765.1 Coecobrya sp. COE2 | reverse complement strand
TCGATCTTTCTCACGAGCCTTTTCCGCATCTCTTGAACCCTTTTCTTGCTGACATGCCTCTTCTTCATTTATCGCCTATACGAAGGAAGGATTTAGAAAAACGAATTGTGTGAGTATATAAGTTCACGTGCAGGAATTTGCCAACTCCTCGCTGAGCAGTGCATCAATCAATCAATCAGTAAGTGCATGTGCTTATGCATTATTGTGAATATAGTGCATTTTTTATTGTGGTTTATCATGCAATTTTGCGGTTAAAATGCTGCGGCTGCTTTGTGCAATGGCAATGAGCTGTGATAACTTAATCCTTTGACTTTCATTTGTGCGTCCTTATAATCTTATCATGATCATTTATCTAGCCTATATATCTATCAACGCATGCGTCACAAAATCAATCGTCAATATTGATCTGCCATGCAAAATAACGATCAGGTACTATAATCCCTACATTGCATAACGGTGAAAGCCGTGACGGAGAAAGCATTTTTACTCGCGGCTGCCGACTAGATGCATAGTGGTATTTTTTTATGCTTTTGTGCATAGGTACGTTGCATGGAGTCAATGGTCAGTGTTATTTGTCCAATGAAGGTCCAGAGAGGTCATGGTGTGTAGGTACTCAAGGTCATTCAGATTTAGTATCTTTTTTCAAACTGGTCTTGTTATAGGCTCAATTAGTCCTGTCAGTCCTTTTGTCTATAAAAGCCACAGTTTATACGCTAAACGCTAGAGACTAACTATTAAATACTCAAAATGTGAATTGTCGAAGGTTATATACGAATATCAAATCCAGTGATAATACTAGCGCAGTTATGCAACGTACATAATATGGAACCAGAGCTATATAATATCGATCATGAATGCTTTTTTTTTGCCTTGTTGACTAATCAGACATACTACAAAAAATAATAAGTTATTATAACACAACAACAGGAGGAATATCAAGTGAACCAATAATAAAAAATCATTCATTTCTTTTTTATTTGATCCCACACGACGACGACGACGACAGAAAAGCAAAAAAAAATTAATTTGGAAGTAGTGCGCTATATTGCTTAAATAATATAGAGCATATTATTATATAGTTTATATATTATATTTTTATATCATGTCTGTTTTAACAATAATTATTATTGATCGTTTATAAACAAAACAATTATCATTGATACAAGATAGTAAATAACGTACTAATATACTTCTACAGAGTTACGAACTATAGAACATGTAGCAGTTTACATTAGTCTTATGTATGTATACAGCAAAACTTAACACCTCTAATATATGAATGAAATACACTAGTAGTTATTCAAACTTTCTCCTTTAGGCTTTCTCCTCAACTTTCTTTAGTAAGTTCAAAAAAAACGTTAGTTTTCACTATTGCTAAATATATGTATAATTTTATGCTTATATATCTGCATTTAACGACTTATGATCAATAAGAGACTGCACGTAATTATTGCATTGTCATGCACGTAGGCTAGTTTAAAATCTTTACACGTAATAGCATTACATGACTACTAAACCCTAAACGTCTGTCAAAGGCTGGAAGTGACTAGACTAGAGAGAAAATTGAATTATCATGACTTCATTCCACTTTATTTGTTAAATTAGTTATAAGAAACGCACTCGCGTCAGTAAAATTGTCTTTCTCTTCAGCATCAAACGTAACACCTATTCTATTAAACTAGCGCGATCTATAGTAGCTGACTTGTCTGCACTACAAATCACAAAATATCACATATATAACCATCAAGTGAAAATGAAAACTATTATGTTATGTGTAGTCATTCAACGAACATTTTTAAAATTCAATCTGTCAAGCTGAAGCTGTATAACTAACACTAACTTTATAGCTTCAACTGTTTNAAAATTGTCTTTCTCTTCAGCATCAAACGTAACACCTATTCTATTAAACTAGCGCGATCTATAGTAGCTGACTTGTCTGCACTACAAATCACAAAATATCACATATATAACCATCAAGTGAAAATGAAAACTATTATGTTATGTGTAGTCATTCAACGAACATTTTTAAAATTCAATCTGTCAAGCTGAAGCTGTATAACTAACACTAACTTTATAGCTTCAACTGTTTCTCAAAATTCTCAACTTTATTTCATTGTAAATATTATTAATGCAAAAATTGAGTAGTATTGACTTATTGACTGACTATTATTAATTCTTTGGCAAATTTCTCTCACTCCATTTCCATTCATTCTTCCATGTTGAGTAGTGTACATACTAGCCTAATGTAAATCATAACGATAAATCTCTATGAAATTCATGATTAATTAGTCATTTTAACATTTTCAAGTTCTCTGCGTACATACATATGCGTTTTCTTTAAATTATTATTAGTCAACTTTAAATGGCACTATATAATGCTATCCTATATATATCAAACTTTTCTTTTGAGTTTCTCAATCGTTATAGCCTCTTGTAGGCAGGTTAAATGAAACCGGTGGATTGGATCGTATATAACCTCCGACATATTCACATTTTTTTAGCAATAAATCAAATCGAAATATATACTCCAGCTTAGTAGGCAGCTTTAAGTAAACCTAAACATACACATATATATCGCGAGATTACATTTTTCAATGCGCTCATATATTTATACGCTCGAGTAATTTACTGCTATTACTTATGATTTTTTTAAATAAACTTGACTATCTATTACAGACATTTCTTTAAAAATACGCCTAGCAAACTACAGAATTTAACTATGTGAGTTTTCACTGACCATTATTTGGTATGTAGGCTCCTACTTACAAAAGGATTATTGAAATAATAAACCATCGTATAAAATCACAAAGCAATTAAAAAAATCAAACCATATAAGAAATTGATAGAGTATAGATAGATTATATAGGCATGTCGTGTGTTTCGTGTAAAAAATGTTTTTTGTGTGTTTTCCAGACAGAAATACAAACAGTGGTTGGATATATTGAAAAAATAATTAGGATTGAAGTTGATGAATATTTCGGCGATGTAGCATCAGCGAGAGCGACGGCGTCACAAAAGAGTAGCACAGCAGCGCAGCGTCAGCATATCAGCGTCAGCGTTCACAACATTCAGTATTCAATAAATAGTTTCGAATAGAGAGAGAGAATTTTTTGTGATGTGGTAGTAGCACGCACGCACGCCATGAGGGAGAGAGAGAGAAAGCATTTAACAATACAAAAAAGTTCACAAGAAAAAAGAGATTTTCAGTTGTTGGCTTTTGTCACTAATCATATTATATAAATCATCATCATTATCATCATAAACATCAGATTATCATGAATGTTAAATATATATAGTCACAATTATAATAGTCAGGTTTTTTTGGCTGATTACTGAAATTTTCAAGCGATCCAGTTTAAATAATAAATGATCTAGTTTAAATAAAAATGTGTCACTCAAAACTGTGTAAAACCAAAAGTTCGTTAATACGATACTTAAAAGTATACAATATTTATATAGCGTTCCATAAGTTATATAGATACCTTTACCGTCTAAGTAGATTATCTAATTAAGTTACATAATAATTACATAATAATTAAATCAATGATCAAGGGTAGTATACACATGCGATATTTTATCTGTAGTTGTTAAATATAAATAGTCACAATTATAATAGTCAGGTTTTTTTGGCTGATTACTGAAATTTTCAAGCGATCCAGCTTAAATAATAAATGATCTAGTTTTAAATAAAAATTTGTCACTCAAAACTGTGTAAAACCAAAAGTTCGTTAATCCGATACTTAAAAGTATACAATATAGCGTTCCATAAGTTATATAGATACCTTTATACCGTCTAAGTAGATTATCTAATTAAGTTACATAATAATTACATAATAATTAAATCAATGATCAAGGGTAGTATACACATGCGATATTTTATCTGTAGTAGTTAAGTCAAAAGTAAATGTGTAACGTATCGAATATAACCATTAAAATGCATAAGAGGACAAGAATTTACATTCTTATGCGCAAAAAAGCAACTAAAATAATAAAAATAATTATTGATACTTAAGTACATTTAAATGCAGTAGTAAATAAAAAGTCAAGAGAAGAAGGGGTAAAATAACCCTTTTAAACTTAAAAATATACAGGTATACAGGCATTCTATATGAGATTACGCATTAGGGAGAAAGTTGATAAAACGTTCATGGATAGAATAGCGATATATAGTATCAATATCAGTGAATAAAATATAACTAAAAAATATTATATAAAGTTAAATGAAGTCAAAGGAATAACATAATCTAAAATATGTAGAAGAAAAAGGCAGCAGCACCGCATTGCACTAATCGTAAATATAATGGATCATGATGGTGTGATTCTTGAAAAAGATGATCGTGAACCGTATGTTGATTGTAAAATATTATGCGTTGATAAGTCTGTAGAGAAATACCTGACTCATGGAGATGATCTTATGTTCTGGACTTTGCAAGGGCTCTGCCCCTTTCCATTCGTTATCGGTTTCCTCTGAATCATCAAATTGAGATTTCCACTGAGAGGCAAGAGTGAGACCACCCCCGCCTCTGGTAATCTGCTGAAGAGCTGAAACATTGCCGTCATCGATCTCTGCAAACTGAGTGATGGAATAGTCTCCACTTTTACCATGGTGGTGAGCGTGGGGATGGGAAAATGGGCGAGCACTACGGCCACTGCGACTGCGACTGAGACCGTGCCCGCCATGTCCATGAGACCTGCGACCAAGCTGTGGAGCTGTAGGGTTTCCTCCAGTGATTGAAACGACGGGCGTGCCAGCACCCTCTTTGTTTGGAGTTGCGGCCCCACTGTCCACTTCCTTGGGCTCGGGATCAACTGAGGATTGGATTGACACACCGTCACGTCCTGTGGTGACAGGATGAAAATCATTTTGTAAGTGTACGTTTGTAAACGTGAGCGTTAGAACGTGCAAAGAAAGTGAAAGCAGTCATACCTTTTCCACAGTCATATGCACACGAGTCATGAGTTTCTGTGACTTCTCTGACTCGAGGGCTAACTAAATCTGGATTTGGTGCGTCATCGGCCTCAGTATCATCTTGTTGTGAAGTGAGCTTCAACCGCACCAGATTCTTATTAGGACCACGATAGCCTTGTGATGGCTTTGGAGCTACCACAGGCTTCGCGTCTGGAGTTCTACGACCACTCAAATTAACCTGAATGCGGGGTAAAGTGAGAATCACGTTATCATCCATCACGCTTAACTACATTTCATATTTATTCGTAAGCGTAAACTACCTGCATCACATTATCGGCATCCACCTCAATTCCACTCTCAAGTCTGTCCTCCTTGCCACTAGGATCCTTTTTAGCCTCTTCATGATCGATCTTATTTGCAGCAACTTGTTCCTCTTTCTTTTTCCTCTTGGGAGACTCACCTGTATTATTATTATGACACAGTTTGTCTTTGCCTGTCGTAGACTCATTTTGATTATTGACAGTGCTAGGCACCGGAAGTGTGCCGGATTGAACACCACTTCCACCAACGCTATCCAGCATATATTGCTCTCGTCGCCTACGCCGTCTTGCATCAAAGTCACCTCTTCCGCCCTGTAAATGTCATGCTCTCAATTAATTTAACCGTTAGGGGGTGACCATGAAAATGTAAGGAAAAGTTTCGAAGAATCTTTTACCTCAACGTGCTTGTTGTCATTTGGCTCTATATTCTCTTGATTGTTATCCAGACTGGCCATAATATTTTCATCTGCATTTTCGGTCGTGAGAAGTCGTCTATAAATATGCAAGAAAATCATGTTTCTTTATTTTACATAAGACAATAAACTTGTATAGCCCATAAATGTTCATTAATTAGACGTACCCGGAAGGTTTGATAACGCTGGCAAGTGGGGGATTGCTTGTGAGATGTGGTGAAGTAGCGCTACTTTCGGAAGCAATTTTCTCCCAGTCATACGGATCAGTTTCCTTTACACCGCGACGTTTCATGCAGCGCTCAAAAACGCCTGCGAGCATCTGCAAGCGTGAGTGTTCAAAACATAAAGTTTTATGGATCATTTTGATAAAGCCAATGTTTTTCTAGACTGTATCGTGTTGAATTATGAATGAAGTGTGATTGTATTTGGTGCGAAAGCACTTTTTAACACTCCCGAGCGCATAAATCCTCATGTATCATAATATCGTATCATAAGCTATGTACTTACAGCATAATCCGGCTTGTCACTGTACTCAAGGCTCTGGATGTGATCCAAAAATTGCTTGAAATCTGACGGAAGGTGCTTTAATAACAGTCGATGGTCATACTTTTCCTTTATGAGACCAACCTGTAAGCAAAAAATCATTACATGGGCTCAAGTTATGGGAAAATACATGAATGCATATTATTTTTTTCTAAAAATTCCATTTTCTGAATGCCATGTTTTGATAGTGTTTCTCTACAACCTAACTTTGCATTTTTGCATGGCCCTGACATGATGATCGCTAGATTTTGATTAAGATAAAAGTGATGAAAGATTTTACTATTCTATTTTAACAGACAGGTAAGCAAAGTAAGCAATGACCTAGTTCAATGCGTAGTTGATGATCGAGTTATCAATGTTAATAACTTCCTTCTCACCTCATGCAGCAGCGAGGAACGAGGAAGGACAAATATGCTTTTTTCACCTAATAAACATGATATTTTCATTGGGGCAATGAAGGACTAATAAATTTGAAACTGATTGGTTCAACGTTAAAAGAAATGGCTGATACGATGGTTCCCAAGAATTTGAACACTTTCGTGACTAGTGTTTGTGCTAAATATCTTTGGGTAGATAATTGTACGAGAAAACCAACATGACACCTTTTTGACACACTTTCGCATATTTTATAGTTCATGACATGGCATCAACTCATCATCGTAAAATCATCATTATCACTCATCATTACAACATCCAAAAGTCATTACTCAGCAGCTACAGTAGTGAAAAAAGGAAGAAAAAAAACTTATAATGATTGGACCCACACGTTCATGCTTTTGTGCAATAAGTCCCACTTTGTTGGCGGTTTTTATATCGCTTTTCTCTGGTCCATCCTTCTTTTTTGTTGGTGCTTGTGTGTCTATGTGCGCAGAAAAGTGCCAGGAAATGAAAAGCCTCAATGACTTTTATGACACACAACCTGGTTTTCAAATCTGGCATGGATTTTCTTACAGCCCCTCATCCGTGCAGCATTTAAGAGCCCACTTGAGAGTCTTCTCGAGAGATTTATTTCCACTTCTCTTTTTCTTTTCTTTCCTCCCGGCAATTTCGTCGGTGGATACATAGCAATTGTGGCAACCGGCTTACGATAATACAGTAGTGACACAAACGTAATGATGAGAATATAGTGATGGGCTGTTGGGTTGATGCTGTGTGCACCACTACTATAGCCACAAGATATGAAAGGGATTTGAAGGATGTACTCGGAACAGCAAGCCTAATAACATCTTTTTTTTCTGTCAGAAGAATTCCCCAAGTTCCAATTTCCCCTTTTCAGGTAGGTGAAGGTAGCATGCATAGAGACGAAACAGAAATTGCAAGCTTGGTTTGTTATAATGCAGCTCGTAGCTGTGATGCAGTGGCGGTTCTCGTTTAGGTGAAACGGAAGGATTCACGTAGAAGAAGCCTGCAGTCAGTCAGTCACTCAGAGAAAAAACGAGTGTGAAATGACGGATGAAAATAGGACGAGAAAACAACGTTGACCTCTATATTATGTGCGCGAATATAAAACCCAAAATCTCCTACTTACTTTGAAGTTTTATGACTTACTTTTGCAATGACGATCATGTCGATACAAATATAACATGCATGTAATATATGACTGCTGGCATGTGTACAATGTCAAAACGAGGAGGAGTGAAAATAAATGGTATATTATATAGGATCTAACGTTTACAAAAATATTATTATGTTATGTAACTGGATCTCATCACTCGACACCCTCGCTAATCACTCGTAATATTTACAAATAAAATGACAGCCTTCGACTGCAATGTTTCATGGGAAAGTGTATGCTTGTACTTAATATGTGACCTTTCCTGGTGGGATTTTTATGACCGGTTTAAAACCAAAATAGAAAATTGCTTTCGGCTATATGATGAAATGATGATACAAAGTCGGGTTGCCTGCTTTGTGTAACATTCGAATCACAAGAGATCGTGGAAAAATACAGTGATATTATTTCATTTTCTGTCTGTTTTATACCTGTTCCTTGTCTTTAATTTTCCGCCACGGGAGTTGCCCATTGACGAATTCGACTAGCATGTAGAATAGTGACCAGAGATCGTCATGTCTGCCCATTTCCTGTGGAGAAAATGTCAAAGTATCATTATGTTTATATACATACACACGTTATTATGAACTCATGTAATCCTGCATTAACTTTATTGAAGGCAAAAGATAATAGGATCGTCTGTTGCTGTCAATTAAGTATGGTTGAACTATATCGGGTGCTTACTTTATTTTTATGTGCGTTAATGGAGGCATAGCGGACGGTACCACGGAAGCCAGCAGCAGCTCTCGGTGCTCTCACTTCCCCCGTAGCCGTAGTGTATTGCCGAGCAAGGCCAAAGTCCAACATGTACACTTTGCGACAAGTGTGTGGAAGGCGTCCCATGGAAAAGTTTGACTGCAGAGAGAAAGAATAAACGAACTCAGTGAATAAAAAATTATCGCTATCATCAGCATCATCATTACTTTCCATTATCATAATTTCCATTCAATTTTCTTTCGTGTTTGCTTTCGTTAGTGTTTCAACATCAGGAGCAGTCGGGTAAGCTAAAGTTATAATGGAGCGCAAACTAAAGATATAATTTCCATTAAAGCAGGAAGAATAGTCAAATACTACTGGCAAAAATTAGGGTGGAGATTCATGGCTCTAATACTACACACATATATGCAGAGGTGTTGGCCTATTTTCTAAGCATCCTTACTTTTTTTTTTGTTAAAATGTATGTACGTTGTAAGCAAAGTAAACAGTTCAAGGTGAGAATGGAATAAGTGTGGGGAAAATACGAACAATAAGCGTTTTCCATGAAAATGGCACAGATTCTTTGGCAAAATTCTCTCCCCGTCCTGATTTATCATTCCATTCCAGAGAGTCAGCGAGTGAGATACGAGTCATTTCCAGTGCCACTCAAACTAAAATGCTCACGTAACTTCTAATACGCAGCAAAAGGCAAAAGTTTTAATGAGGATATAATGCACGAGCAAGTAAAAGTAAAGCAGCCCAAATCTTTCAGAGATCCCACAATTAATAATGGATCGCACCATGCATTTCCGCTGATGCTGCTTCTATTATATGATACAGATTGGTTATCTATTTTGCACTTTTGTTGTAATCCTATGCTTCCCTGAAGCTTTTTACTTCAATGTTCTACTTCCGGCGAGGGAAAAAGTATCAACGCTATATCTTCTATGAATCAGAGAGAAGCCTTTCATCTCATCTCTGCTTCTATCCCGTCCTGCTGCGAGTTGCCTGGCCGTTGGGTTGAGGTTTTGCGGCCAAAATCGTTAAATGAACATCAGAAATACAATATTATACTGATGCCTGTCTAAATACTATGATGTGACCTCCTATTCTCTCTTTCTCTCTGATGGCATAATATATACATTTTCGATCGTAATTACCTCTTCAATGTGTCAACGCACACGAGCGTGCGTTTATATATTATCGGAAATAATGATGAAAAGAACACAATAAGGTAAGTTACACAACAGCGAAACGGGATACTTTTTGTCAATGTTGCATAAGTAATCACCGTCCTTTCCCTTTGTCTTTATTTAACTATCATCATGCTGGCTTGTTTGTCGACGACGTAAGAAGCTTGACGTATGGGGTTGTTCTATAATGAAATTTCGCGTTACTTTGTAACACATATTATGTAATGAAAGGGTTCTATTGTGATCTGTGCAATTTTTCAAAAAAGAAGTTTATAAATGATTTACGTAGCTTCTTGGCATACTGTTACGTTGTTTTTTCCATATCGTATTTTATACTATGATGCGTCTTTGGACATGTTTTTTTCGCGTTGCAAAAAAACACGACGTACTCAACATCATATGATCATTATGATGGGAAACTGATGGCTCTGTTTTCCACTCGTAAATTAAAGTGAAAAGGACTAATTAGTAGTTGAGAGTTTTGTCGTGCGGATTGATGTGAATGTGACGGGTGACCTTTTGTTGTTCCAACATCAAACAGTATACACGGTAGAAGTAGGCATTGCATGGTATGTTATGTGGCATATTATACTTTACTACAAACGCGGATCCAAGATGACTTTTTTATGATTCCATTCTCTTGACACAATGAGAGTTATTCACATGAACTGAATGAGACATAAGAGAAAATAAAAAGGAAATATGACAATAGAAATGGTTTTGATGGGTGCTTTGTTGTTATCGTCCTTATACGTATCTGTATGCCATAGCCTATGCTGCAAATAATATTATAGGGATTCAAAATGAGGTCACATAAGAAAAGGAGAAGACCTGTATGCTTGCAATATGCGACTTTGGTTTGAATTGAGTTGACTACTACTTCAGCAATACTGACTGAAGAATAACCAGAAGTGGAGACCAGAGACAAGCGCGACGTTGGTATGATGATGTCCCTACACTTCCTAGAGAAGAAAACGCTCTAGAGAAGAAAGACAGACACCATCAAGTAGTAGTAGCCTAGCAAAGTTATGTTGGGGATTTTTTTTTGCCCATCTTCCGCTTCTTTTCCTGTCACTTTTCCAAAAATTACTTTTCTACCACTAATGCTGAATGGGTTCTCTGCCCTCTCCCCTTTCATGCATGCAGTAGGCCTCCTTCCGAACAGTTGCACAAATACACAAACGAAGTAGCAGTAAAACTAACAGTGCAATTCTGCCATTGCAGTTAGGTAGTTACGATAGCATATCGCACTACTGACAGTAGTGGCGATAAGGAGTTGGAGGTAGACAAGAGGAAAAAACTATCAGGAACGTGGAGACAAAACTCTGAATGAAGCACGTTTTGCCACCACGAAAATGCCCGTTTACATAAAAAAGATGCATATAAATATAAATATTAAAATGTCAGGATATATGTACTGTGGAAAACTGGTCTGTAAATCTAAAGACAAAAAGCTGTGTGGCTCATTGTGCTGTACTATAATAATAATATTCATATATCACAGAGGCACCGGATACGGTGGACATATTTATTTCTCCATGTTTTTAACCCTATTCCACTTTCCCGTTTGTATGCTGGTCTATTTTTTTCAAGGAAAAAGGGCTTTTAATAGAAAGCAACGTTTATAGAAGTATCCTTTTGGAAAGAAAACAAAAAAGGAAGTAAGAAGACGAAGGAGAAGAGTCGGCAATGCAGCGGAATGACGCGCATATAGGCGCACTGCTCATAACTTTGAAAATCCCTTGCAAGGAATTGAAACTGCAATATGAATAAACAAAGGCAATAAACTATTCGGGGTAAACCTGACAGTTTGAATTTCGAAGAAGCACATAAATTATCCGATTTGTAAACGCTGTGACTCTAATTGTTTACAGTAAACAAAAAAGGGATTTAGTGAAAAATTGAAATGAACGAGTTCTTTCATTTGATTGGTTCAACAGTTCCAATGTAAAGATGCATATAGTTTAATACCAGGAACGAAAAGGCAAATAAATATGCCTCTGGAAATTTCAAGTCGTGAAAACGAAAACAACACCAAAAACTACGACGTATATCGCCACAGGCCAGTGTACTGTGCAGCATCCGGGGAAAACGTTTAAAGGAATTCCGTGAAGGAAATCATGAAATTAAGAAATAACAATAAACAGCTTTCGCAATTATGATTACTTTTCCCGTGAAAAAAATTATTACAGAAAACTGCCAATCCTATGTACACATTGCTGTGATTGGCAGATGTAAGTGTAGTTATGGCCAATTCACTTACGCCAATACGTGTATATTCGGTTGTGCTACTCTAAGTTCCTGTGGGACAGGCTAAGAATAGATTCTAATTTGCATTTTTTCGTTGGAAATTGATTTTCCTGGTCATAAAATAAAAAAAAAGTCATAAAATAGAGAAAATGTGAAAACAAAGGAAAGCAAAAGCAAAAAAATTCACGGGCAAGAATTCAGTAGCAATTGGAACAAAGGACTAATATCGTGCACTTTTTAATCTGTACACACAGGGCACACATTTCATACTCTTGCCATTACGTAATCGACTGGTTGACTGATTTGCAGACTCGATTCTGGTTTTATTACAAAGTTTTACGATCATTTTATTCCAATAGAGAGAAAACCAAACATTTTTAAAATTTCACTCAGGCATCCAGTTTCCCTTTTTATGTTAAGTTCAATAAATGATGTATGGTGCCGCATTGGGTGGTAAAATCAGCAAAAGAACATGCCGATAAGAAGAAGCTTTCTTCAAAGAGCTTCATCCCTAGTTTACATAGTCATTAATCTTGGCCCATATTTCTGATAAAATGATAAATTGCAAAGGCTCTTTTCGACATGTCGAATAGCTAGCAATCATCTCTCATTTGTGTACACCATTAAAAATCAGGTTACCAACTATGTACTTGCTAAAGATTCCATGTAAATAATTT
>JAHZMV010002359.1:0-13433 GCA_027743765.1 Coecobrya sp. COE2 | reverse complement strand
ACAGACATCCATCCGGTCTTGCCGTAAACCAAGTACATGTACGTACGTACTCTTTGGAGATTTCTTCTGTTAAAGTAAATATACCAGCACCAGGTAAGCCTTGTATAATAATTACCAATGTTATTATTAATTCGTACTGATACCTCATAAGTAGCATAAGTAAAGATTTGATATTATTTGTTATTCTTTTAATCATTATTTTCTTCAATTGATTTACTATGATTTTGTTTTAAATGCGAATAAAATTTTTTGTTTTGTTTTTAAAACCGTTTCCTCTATTCAACATTTTTATTTTACTTTACAGATTTTGTTGTATTTTTTTATCATTTGAGGAAGATCACAAGGATGTTGATGTTATTGCTACTGGTTGACCCTGATACGCATATAATATTGTAACATATTCTTACGTAAATTCGAAATTATTTCTATTTTTAATATTTTGTTTCTTGCTCCATTGAAGAAACAAACGTCCCGGTGTAGAATATGACGAAAGCTGATGAAAAAGTATAGAAAGTACAGAATGTTTGTTTTCATACACCGTCAGCAAGGTGTATAAGGATAGGCATAAAATATAATGCATAATATTATGGTATATCCAACCAAAAGTGTATGGAACAAAAAACCCAGTTTTTCGATCGAGCAGTGTTTTTGTAATACCACCATCAAGTGCACGCGGTAGTGGTACGTATACAGTGATGGTGAGTATTAGATTTATCCAGTTGAGCCAGCTTATTTTTTTGGTTTAGTTAGAGAAATATTCCGGCAAAGCCGGGTCAGGCAAACAGTGGCAGTAGACGCATTTGCTCATGCCGTCATCACATTACATTAACTTGATAAATCAGCATCGAATTTCTTTCACATGGAAATAAGTAAAGAAATGGCTGGGATATAATAATACTGACTTTTTATGAGAATATATAGTGGTGGTATTATAGAAACAAGGAAGAGTCTCGATAAGCATATATACTTTGTCAGCCTTGTACATTCGATAAATACATTGTAAAAGGTCTATATTGTCCTCCACTTGATATAGTGTCTGTTGAGGATTGCAAATGGCAAAAGTATTAATCCATGTAAAAGGACAGAATAAGGTATTAACTAATTCCAATTTATGGTTGTGTGTGAGCTAACATTGAACGAAACCTCTATCGCGTACTCTGTACACTTGCATGAATTCGTTGACCTCGTCGTGTCCATTTAGGAATAATTTTGCTTTCATTTTTATTTTCACCTCAGTAATAACTCTGTTGAATAAAGTGAGAAATCAATGTGGACATTTAGGATGAATTATTGATTTGATACGAAACTTTTAATTAAATATTTCATAGTGAAACAATGAATTCGAAACGATTGTTTAAAAATAATAAAATATTCCCCATGTTGAAATTCAAATCGTTTACATTACATGAATTTTATTGATTTGATATGAAACTTTTAATTAAATATTTCATAGTGAAACAATGAATTCGAAACGATTGTTTAAAAATAATAAAATATTCCCCATGTTGAAATTCAAATCGTTTACATTACATGAATATTTCACTATCTATCTGAATCTATAGAATACTGATATTATGCATGACTTCCTTGTTTGTTGGCTCAGTTTCAGTTCCTACGTACTTTTCCTACGATTGATTTGCCGAGAAAAGCAATGTTGTCCGGACAGTGGAGTGTGAGTAATGTGGCTGGGTATTATTACCATTATTATGATTAGGGGCGAAAAGTAATGAGTAACAGCAGAAGGCACATATTGTATTATTGGAGCACAGCAAGCCATTCAGTGGCAGTAACAACGTTCAACAACAAAAAACTGTTCTGAAGCAAAACTATTACCCAGCAAGCTGCTTGCTATATAACACATTCGCTCAGTCAGTCGCATTCAGTACACTGTAATATGTTACCCACATTTCTTCTAATGCTGTTGGCTTTCATTTTTCCTGGGTCTTGCTCATCATCATACTTTTTTTCGTTACGTTCTTGATGCATTAGATGTTATTTTCTCGGGTTGAACAATCGAACCAAACAATATTACTACGCATAATAATAACAACATGTATTGCACTAGTAAGCATTGAATGTAGGAGAGAATATGTTCATTCTTCCAAGTTACTCTCTACAACACATCATTAAAAGCGAATTACTTTTGTAAACAGTGCAGACTAGAATGTTCTCCTAATGTCGTTCATAATTATAACGTAGTCGAATTATCCATCTATGTAGCTATAATTTTTGCTATAATTTATCAAACACAGTGTGATACACAAATCCATTGTCAATCAATAAAAAAATATCATTTGGTATCCCGAAAAAAAATCGGGAAACGGAAATAGGTTCCTTGTAATACTTATAATGACTACCATAATAGCAAATTTATGCAAAGACACTCAAAAGTATTAACGACAGTAGTCGACAGAGCACGCAAGCACATGCATTCATTTCCTTAATTTTCACTCTGAGTGAGTACTAATTACAGTTACGTAATGTTAGAACATAGCCAGGAGTAAAGCCACACTCATTTTTCTCCCTTCATATTATTTTCTGCCACTGCATTGTTTTTTGGACTTCCTGCTTTTTCTAGAGAGCAAAAAGAGTTGTGAAAATTTATTCTCTGGGAAATGAGATATGCTCTCTTACAAGTAGTCATTTTACCCATCTGATAATGACAGCAGCATGGTGGTAGTTGTGTTACAGTTACGATTCCTCATATTGATTTCACGTTGCGCCTCAACTAAACCAGGATTTACTGGTTTTTGTTCTCTCCCCGTTTTGCTAATATATTATTATTATATAAAGTTAAGCTATCAGCTCAAAGTGCATAAATAAATAGTTTTTGGGGTTGCAGGCAGCAGTGCACTATGCGCATCCATTTTACCATTGTGGATGCATCAATAAAGGGAAATAGAATATCCCCAGTTTACTTGGCAGGGAAATAAAGAGAGAGAGAGAAAACAGGCACAGATCAAAACAACGACAGTAATAAAACAAAAAATCCAAAGGGAATATTACACCCAGTTTTATTGTAGAACAAGTTGTGTACTTCATGCAGTGCAACCATTTCACCGATTACTGAACGTCGCTGTCCTCATCCTCTGCGTTGGCAAAGTTGTAAGCAAACTAGAATGAAAGCACTGTGAATGACACACACTCTCGCATTTTTTGTTTCATCATCCTCATTGCCGTCTGTAGGTATACATGGTCAATACATATAAATTTGTACTTTTAGACAGAAGCTCACTTCACACAGTAAGTCTTGCTGTGCCTAAATGAACCGTACGACACAAAACGCATTCATTCTCTTGGTCTGCAAGTGTTGGTTATTGGTGTAATAAATGTATATACATATTTTTTTCTGGACACACACTCTGCTACTCATTCTTGAAATGGAAGTGGAGCAGCTGCCGAAAGTGGTGTACAGTTGCTGTACCAATGCAAAAGAGAAATATATATGCAATAATACGATTCTACAGTAGTATGTATTCCAGCAACTGCTGAGTAGCGACTGCAGTCGTCTCCAAAATACGCTTTTATTCTGTTACTTGTCATCATTGGGAAACTGGCAATACCCGACTATTTTGCTAGAAATCTTAATATATTTTTTTGTATTATAAGCAAGAAAACGAATCTGTAGGAATCTACGGATGCATTTCTTCTGTTTGTACAACTACCTTTTTACAATGTCTTAGCAAGCATTTACATCGAAAATGTAACATTGTCTAAACTTGTAATTGCATCAACGTGGTTTCCAGCTCTAGAGGAAACGGCGAAAAATAAAGGGCAAAATGGAGTTTAGACTCCTCTCTGCTAAATATGTTTATACGGCTGCCTACTTTCATTCATTCACTTCATCACCACTGCGCCTACTCTTCCGAAACACTTTTGGTGTGACATGAACTTTCATGCGAAGGATCGACCAGTAACATTTGGTATCAAATGGATGGTCTTACCATGAAGAAGAAATTAGGCGAGCGAATCGAATTAGTACCACTCTACGACAATGTGGTGTGATGCAGTGTATGTGGCGATCAACACAACATCACATTTTCCACCATGTCCACGTCTATTGACGCTGATTCCGCTGCCATGAATGCATGCAGAGTCAATCACACAAAACAGCACATTGTACATCTTTTGTCTAGTCAACGTCAGTGAGAGAAAATACATGTTCTACATATATTCACATGTAAACACATTATTCGCGTCACCATCATTATAAGACAAACACAAAGAAAAAAATTATTAGGAGCAGCCTTTTCAGATCAAAGAGTCCATTTTTTATATTAAATGATAAACTAATTGTATGTTCACAGTAGGGTTACGGACTGAGAGGCACACAAAAACGCAACATACAATTTGTCTCTTTTCACAATTTACACATTAAGCAGCAACAGCATGGTTTTCTAGCTTCAGAAATGACTAAATCAAAATGCATCATGCGATCAAGTAATAAATGAGTGCGATTTAGTTGTTGGTAATGAAATTGAACTTTAACTGTGTAAATATACAAACAGTCAATTCAAATGAGACAAAAAACGTATACTTTAAACCTTTTAAAAGCGAGTTTACGTGCATCCTTGTTTAATACTGATATTTACAATGAGGCTTGTATGTACTTTACACTCTAATGAACCATGCATGCATACATGAGGAACAAAGAAAATTTACAGCGTGTACTCAAAATATATATATGATATTTGGTGCATGTCGTGCATGCATTGTACAAAATAAAAAATTCCATGTTGCTGTACAGCCTGTTGAGAGAATGAACATCTGAAATTAAACTGTCGACGAAAGCTGGACAAACTGGAAGTTCGTGTGCATATACACACAAGTTCGCCTCTGCAACTAGTAATCATCCAATTTATTTCTTTTGCTTAACAACATTGTTCTTTCATGTATGTAACACAAATAACATATCTTCCTATAAACCTACACAATTGTTCTACCAGACAAGAATAAAAAGGGGGAACCTGCGTTCTGTTAACATGAACTAAAAGTTGAAAATGCTGCTGGGTCTAAACTGTTTGCTTTTATTAAAAAGGGTAAAATGTGGTACATTAAAAATCTGCATTTTAATCAAAGCTTATACAACACACAGTCAGTGTGCGTTAAACATTACAAAATTCAGATTTCAATTTGATCAGAAAAAAATAAAGTGCATCATATCTCCTCTCTCTTTTGATCACCCAAATCAGCCGGCAAACAATGTGTGCACAGAAAGTTTCTCTTTACACACTCCACTCGTGCTTCTAACAAAATCAGAACAAAAAAGTGCTTTACAGTCAGTATAATCCCCTTGTGGCAAGCTATCATGTTACCAGTTATATAACATTGAAGAATACCAAAAAATTGTACAGATCATCCTATTCTCTCTGCTTGGACTTTTCCTATCATTGATTCAGTTTCCATTTTAAAATAAGCTGGAAGCCCGTTGGGACTTTCATTGTAAGTCTGTAGTAGTGGAAGCAGACTATCTATGAAATATTATGCTGCTTTTCAAATACTACCATGTTTCTCGGTGCAATGAAATTGCAAACATCACATGCATGCATGTTATATATTTTTATACCTAGTTTATTTTATTACCCGGCAATGTTCTTGAAAAATAGGGAAAAGGAAATGGTCTCAACTACACAGAAATAATAATAACACACATTTTAATGGCGAGGGCGAGAGCATAACAACGGCAGCAGTAAGTAGAAGCACAGCGCTTATATGAAAGCAAAAATAGCGGAATGTAAACCTTTTTTTCAAGGCAGAATGTATAGTAAACATAGTAGCATGGAACAATACAAAATATATTTTCTTGTAGTCTGTTTCACAGACGAGATATTTGTGTTTGCTGTTTATTACCAAGCAGAAAAGTTATACTTGTTGTGGAGTCTTTGTGTGTAGCGAATAAGCACTTAAGCATTAATAATGCATGCTTGAATTGGAGAGTAGTGGGTCATGAACCTTTATTTGCCTCTTCTGTTTCTACTCTCCCTCTTCGGCAGAATAGTTAATACGCTACCAACAAACCGATAGGTTTTGCCGTTGTAGCATTCTCTTTTTCAAACCAACAGCGACTCCGATGCCTAAATTCCGACTTAAATTACACATCCTTCCCATCCTTCTTATTTTCTGCTATTTGTTGGTAGTGTTTTTCCACCGAAAGGAATTCGTTTATTAAGCTAATAGCATATTGCAATATCTTTGCAAAAGACAGAAAATGCAGTGGTAAACATACAAATGTGCATTGTCAGATGTAGAGACACAGCCCCACCTCCAAATTCACTTTTTTGTTGGTAACTTGTCTTGATTTTCTTCTGCTAAACATTACTGTTATTTGGAATAATGGCACGTAGACACATAATGTGTTTTAGAACAAGAATAAAAAACAGCGCGCTCCAGATAGTCTTCCTAGCAGATAATGTATGAGGTCTAGTGGTGGTGGGTGAATGTGCGAGTGAAAGTTGCATGTGCGTATGCTTACATGTTTATACCGCGTTACTTTATTACTTTATTTACATGAAGGAGGAAAAAGAAGCCATTATGGTATAAATATAAAGACATAGCCTCACAACTACTGGTTGACTGACACTGACGCACGCAAAGCAAACATTTGCCCGTTTTATTCTTTGCCTTAGTTTCCCCCATCTTCCATTCAATAAGACTTGACATAATCATCAAGATTCACGAGGACGAAAAAAGTGGCTATTATGAAAACTACCACTACACATGTGAAATGTTTCACGAGCATGTTATCTTCATCATTATTAGTATAAATTGGTCATTGATTTTGAGTTTCATTTCATTAAAAAGGGGGTTTCCAGAGTTGTTCCTATTGCAAATTATACTGGAGTATCATGGCCTTTGAGATACACAATGGCATTCTCAATTGTTAAAATGAATAGGTATATGCTTATTAGATGATAAAACCACTATCGCTATCATCATGCAAATTAGATAGGATGGTAGTAAGAAAAGAAAGAATGTACAATAATATTTGACCATTTACCAGGATAAAAGCCAAAGTAGTTTTTCTCTTTGGCAAAATATTTACGTACAAAAAAGAATCACCCGTATAAATACGTATATGTAAGTAGGTATTTTTCTTTTGGAAGAAATCATGAAGAAAATTCAGGCTTACCTTCAGATCTTCTACTACCACTTCAATAAGCCAAGTCATCAAAATATGAATTTTTAATACTGACTCATAAGGGTAGACTAGGTAATTCGGATTCCTCAGTTTATGAAACATTTATAGCAGCAGTTGGGATTGAAATGCATTTTCTGTATAAAAGCCAAAGTAGTTTTTCTCTTTGGCAAAATATTTACGTACAAAAAAGAATCACCCGTATAAATACGTATATGTAAGTAGGTATTTTTCTTTTGGAAGAAATCATGAAGAAAATTTAGGTTTACCTTCAGATCTTCTACAACCACTTCAATAAGCCAAGTCATCAAAATATGAATTTTTAATACTGACTTATAAGGGTAGACTAGGTAATTCGGATTCCTCAGTTTATGAAACATTTATAGCAGCAGTTGGGATTGAAATGCATTTTCTGCTGACAATCATCTCGATTTCTCCTATTTTTACTCTTTGTAAAGTCTCTCCCATTCAAACAAAAATTTTGTTGCTGATGTGGTCATATTAAGGTAAAAGGAGAGAAGATCATGTATAAGGCCAACTTTATTTTCAAAAAAAAATCGGAACGGTGTGGGCTTTATCGCAATGATGATCACTTGTAATAAACTGAAAAATGACGTACTGTACGATATGAAAATGATGACATGCGCAATTTTCTTTTTTCTGCTGGCTGGGATTTACTTGAAGCAAAGATGAAGGGAAATATCTGTGTGAGCCCACTTGTTGTTAAAAAGAAGTAGACTGATGCGTGATCAAGAGAGAAAAAGAAGAAAAAAACACCCAGACGGCATTTACAGGGAAATGAGATAATGCTACAGATATATTTGCCGTGCTCATCACTTTTTCTTTGTCGTTGCATCTTTTGCATATCCCACATTCATTATTTCCGATGTTGAATGGATGTGGAGGAAAATGGTGAGAACAGCAGGAACAAGACTTTCCTTTTTACTCGCTTCTGCTTCTCTACTGTTTATTATGTAGCTTGTTGAATTTTTCCTTCATCCTTTTTGTATGTTCATGCAAGCATTGGAATGGAAATGAAATGGGAAATTATTATGCAATCTGGGAACAGGCAATTTCAGGCACAAAGATGAAGAAAAATCCTTAAAATGCTTTCTCTCTTGCTTGTGTGCATACTCTTGTCAAGAGCCATTTAAGGAATTTTCTTTGAGAGAAAGAGAAAAGTAACAGGGAAAAGTGAAAGTAAAGTGGTTTCATTTCTTGAGTTTGCATCACAAGTAGAAACAAACATATAATATATGTACGATCCTAATACCACCAACACCACTGGCCAAATACAAACACCTGCTATCCTTTCATCAGCATCAGCATATTTCCTTTTACTCTACAAAGGAACTACTTAATACATGCTTGGCTGACTACTTGCTTTAAGAGCCATCACTACTGACAAAATTCTCACTCAGCTTTAAGTAAGAAACGTCTACTCTGCAAACTACATAGATATTATGACAGTGAAAGAGGTGAGCTGCTCTATCGTAGTGTTTTTGGTTTCATGGCACTATTTACAAGTAGTTCATATATTGGGCTATTTTCTATCTTGAAAGAATGGCCATTGAACATTAAGTGACACTTTGTGACAAGAAATGAGAAAATATCTTATAAGTTGGAGAGATTAAGCGAGAATCGTACTAACAGACGATTCACATAGGTATATGAAAATGTATAGCTAAATTTACTATTAGTTTCCTAATTTTTTATATCCACATAACAAGATATTATCTACATTTTCTTTTGCATTCTCAGACGATTCACATAGGTATATGAAAATGTATAGCTAAATTTACTATTAGTTTCCTAATTTTTTATATCCACATAACAAGATATTATCTACATTTTCTTTTGCATTAACTCCAAGCAGTGTGGTCTAATAATATTGCTTAGTTGATATACACAAACACAACACACTGGTTAGCTATATCGGCAACTATTTTTGTAACAACTTTGTACCCGGGTATATAATGTTTTTGGTATTTGTATAAAGGTAGTAGCCTCCTTCCTCATCTGAGACAAAACTTGTAATGTCATTGATCGAATGGTCTCCTTTTCCTCCATTTAGAAATTTTACTTATAAAACAGAAAATGTAATAGCTACTACTACTACTGCAAACCCAAAAAATATAATAGACGGATGGAACATTCAGTACAAACGGAGACCAGTATATTATATTGGTATACAGCAAGTCGCTGTATACATATACGATGGTTAAATTGTAAGGGTAGTAGTAATAATAGAAAGAATTACGATTACGTATTCCTCCACGAAATACATATTTTACTAGTGGCAGTATCGCTATCGCTTTGCCTTTCTGCTGACTAATGACATATTCCTCTATTGATATTATTTCATCTAATCTAGTTTTACTTTCTCCTCCTTTTTTACCGCCTGTATGAAAAATTGGAGAAACCTTTCCTAGAGCCCAACATAAGGTGAGCAGGATAGTGGTAGATGGTAGATTCATGCCACCAGGTACTTATAATACCTATTTAAATACCTACATACATACACTATAGTCATATTGCTTGGGTCATTGTCGTTCACTATCGATAACCAGCTGTTTCTTGTAATTGCATTCCTTCACTACCTTTCTCTTCAGCCCAATAACAATTATTTCACTTTTATTCCAATCAGCTCTTGTCAGCACTGCAACAGCAGCAGTAGCAGCGGTATATAGTGACAGATTATTAGATAGCTCCGCAAAATATTATTATTATTTTCTCGTGTCTTTCACCGGCACACTCAAGAAAAGCAACAAATGCAGACACACATTTACATAATTATATTTCTACCAAGAAAAACCGGTAGTATTCCGAGTAAATTGTCACTGTCTTCTCCCCGTTTGATTGAGCCACAACAGCATTATCATCGATTTATATTTCAAACCATATATACCCACTCACACAGCATGTATTCATTCTCTATATATCCGTAGTAGTATATACAGTCATTTTTGTGTGAAGAAACGCTACTACATGAAAGTTAGCTATTGTGAAAAATTGCGGTCGTTTGACTGATTGTCTGAAAGAAAAGTCGGCAGGTGTGCATCTGGATTGTTTTCTCTGGGCTATTCTTTTTTTGCTACTTGCTACTATCCACATTTTTATTGTTTGTACATACATATATAGATAACACATTGCAATGCCCTATCCTCAGTATATACACGACTGTGTGTACTATTCTTTTGTCTTTCACCATTTTTGTGGTAATGTATTCTACCGATACTATTCAATAGTAAGCACGGCGATGACAATTGATTGCTTAGCATCATCTACCTACAACATAAATACAACCTGCAAACAAACAGAACTTTAATTGTCGCAGCATAAATACCAAGGGTATAAGCCAGTTTACACAGTATAATAGTAAAAGACCCTATACAATGAGCCGACATTTTTCTATAAGCTCAGCTAATTTTGTTTAGATTAGTGAAACTTCCTGTGGAACTGTGAGTAGCTACCTTCCTGTCCGCACTCTGATAATGTCATACGCACAACCTGCGTATAAAAATGAGAGAGGAATAAGAAAATGCACACAATTTTATTCCTTTTCTCGTAATGAGAACTTTTTGCTATAAATGGTGTGTGCACTGATAAATAATGATATGCTATTATTCTCTCGAACAAAAGAATTGTCCTCCTATCCTCACTTTTTTCGAAAAGGTTAGTGGCTTCAGTCGTCGTAGACTGAGTATACCAAGTACGGTGAACAAGTTGCTTGAATCAGCATGAAACTTTGTATTTCTCCTGTAGAAGACATCAGACTTCCTCAGTCAATATGCATCATTACCAGACACTGTGTTAATACAAGATATGTACGTGTAGCTAATGTCAGTTCGATGGATCAATGCAAAGCAAGAAAAAAAAGAGGTGAAAAAAAACACAATCTTTTCCGGGGTATTCCTATTGATTGTGTAATACGTGGGCTTGAAGACACTTCTTTTCAGGCTTTTATGAAACCTACAGGAATTCAGATTTTGCCTGCAAGTATGATATTCATCATATGATATTTATTAGGTATGCAATATACAAAAACAACTCGATTTCATCGATGAACTGTTATGAGTTTCAAGGGAGCTGAAAGGATTTTAGCTCTATTGCACACAGCTCAGTCGTCTACAAAATAAATGAATATGATATTTTGTTTCTTTCTTCCTCTTGTTTGCTGTTTACATGGTGTGCTTTGCTCTTGTGCCTACTGGTAGAAATGATTTGTTCACTACAGCAGCACACGAAGCTTTCCTGGTTTTCACTAGAACACAATTACTTGTCTGCGCCTCAACTGCTCTCTATCTGCTATACCTCTCACTTGTTCATGCAACCAACTAACCCTCATTTTTTCTAACACTTTATTCAAACCCAGATGGTCTCGTTTCGGTATATGGACATATATCCGGTTCTAATGCAAAAATAGTGATGTGTTGTTACCTCCTACTAACTTCTTAACAAGATTAACCACCCGAGTGTGTGTACATCCATTCATTGCGTGCAATTTGGCTCCTTACGCGTAACGTGCAATTTGTTTTAGCTACTGTTTACAAACGAACTATATATTCTTAGTTCCATTTTTCTCATATGACGGAACCGTAGAAAAACAACTTGTCCATGTCCATAGTTCATAATAAATGAGTGTACATTGATTTGTCGAGAATATATAATCATTTTATATTAAAGGCATGTCCTGATTTTATCGCTACCGCTCAGCAGATGTAATATTATGCACTCACTCCCGAAATATGAGCAGAAAAATGCCCCCGTAAGGTAGAACAAACAACGTCAACTACATTTTATACATAGGCAATAAGTAAGCATATTCTGTATCGCTGCGAACAATATAGTTCAGCTCGCATACAAACAGGAAAAGAGAGCAAAAGAGTTACATGACAAGTTTCTAAAAAATATACATATTTTATTGTACACAATTTTCATATTGCATTGAACACTATTGAACGTTTTTCTATAAAGAACTATACATGTTTGCAAACGAGAGAAAGCCACATGAATATGATGTACTGAGGTTCAAGCTGCATAGGCATTTTTAACATACATCGTCTTTCTCGATACGAATAGAAAACCAGCAAACAACAGAAGGACAATATGACACCCAACAACACTACAACGTCATGCCGATGGACACTTACATTCTTTCAAGCTGCATAGACATTTTTAACATACATCGTCTTTCTCGATACGAATAGAAAACCAGCAAACAACAGAAGGACAATATGACACCCAACAACACTACAACGTCATGCCGATGGACACTTACATTCTAGATATTCATATCCACTTTAATAAATTGAGAAAGAAAACAAAATGAAGTAATGAATTGTATGTGTTTTCTTCCTGGTGTGATTGTAGACTGGTGTGGGTTTTCGTTATAAGACATACCATATACCTACTCAGAACGCTCATGTACTTTCACTGATTTTTGCCCCCAGGTGTGTTTCGTGTCAAACAGCAATATTTTTTACCTCAGTGCTTTTCTCCCAACACGAAAGAATGATTTCTTTCCAAACAAAATACTATTTTGAGCTTCCTAGTAATCATAACAGCTGCTCACTGTGTTGGCTGGAGTTTTCTTTCTTTACAAATTTAAATATATTTTGACCCTAGATATTGTTTGTTTGTCATACACGTATAGTGATATTCTTATTTGTCCGTCTAATATGTTCGACCACCTCTCGGGAAATGCATTTGGCTGGGTATTAGTTGCCTACAATGCGTGATGCTAACTTTATTGATTTAGACCACCCAAAAGTAAAAGAGAAAGACCACTCACCTTTCTTAATACTAATGCGGCTAACTGGTATGGTTGTTTAAAACAATTGACAATAATTATCACCACTGATGCTGATATTACTACTTTATTTTATGTTCTGTTGGAAATAAACTGGTGTTGGTAAGAAAAAACATGTCCAATTATTGTTGGCATCCGGTTACGACTGCTGTTGTCCAACTGAAAGGGCAAACATAAGTGGCGCAATTACTCTGTTGTTAAGTATGTATTATATCCCCAAAGAACATTGCATGCGACTACTATTATTATAGCATTAAGTAAGAGACAGGTGGAATAAAAATGCCAACCAAATTCCACTATACATGAATAACGGTACGTTATATTTCAAAAGTCTGAAATGAAATGTGGTGGAACGAAGTCGTCACTTAAAGTTTAGAAAAATGCCTCTTTGTAATTTTTTGCATTTTTCTGTATACTCTCAAGTACCTGTTTAAAAGGCATACCAATCCTAAAGTGAATTCTTCATTTACTGATATAAACCTTTTG
>JAHZMV010002358.1:0-10237 GCA_027743765.1 Coecobrya sp. COE2 | reverse complement strand
CGATACTCCAGAATGGTGTGGGTCACCTCCTTCTCCACTCCAAGGACTCCTTTGTCAATGAAGTATTCCACATGCTAAGGGAAATCAAACCCAATAAAACTTTCATCATCAAACAACTCGACAAGCTTCCTTTTCTACCAATCAACTTGATCATTCATTAATTATGTATCATTACATCCAATTTAGATTCTGCTAGACTGTAATAATGAAAAGAACTAACAACTAGAAGCCATGCATAAAAAGATAAAGTTTAATGAAAACAAACTCAAAACTATTACAATGCTTTCCAAATTGATCCTATTCCATGTGATTTGTATTTGATTGGATCCACCAGTGTAAATAATTTCACTCGGGCAATTATAGGTAATGTAAATATTAATGAAAATGATAGGGTTTCTTTGTTTATCATATCCGGTATGATAATAAATTGATAACTACATTAAACGAAAAATACTATTGAAATATTAATAAATCTGGTATGTAGCTAATTTATCATTTTCCAAAATTAGCTACTCGCTTATTTGCCAATTTAGCTTTGATCTCTAACATCATATTTTTTTTAGTTTAAATAACTACTTGATATAATATTTTCAATGAATAGAAAGTATATAAATGTAATAAACCCTACAGAAGTGTAATTTTGACAAATTAAAGTTTTCTTTAGTAATAAAAAAGGGGCAAATCAAGACTAAAAGTTGAAAAAGTTGAATGCAGTCCGTCGAGGCGTGAAATGAGTAGCACGGTGATGAAAATCATGATTAATCCAACTATGCTTTTTATGTACACACTATAAAAGAGTAATCTAGTGATGGCATGTGGCTTTATCTTAATCATGAACTTTGTAAATGTCTTGAAACCCATCAAACATTTTTTTTCCTTGTCTTATTTTTTTGTTAGTTTCAGTATCCATCTACATAGAGCTTATCTTATTATCTCAGAGTGATTCATTGGATTTCCCGGCTTACAGAGATAAATGAGGTTGGTTGCATATGCAAAAAGCAATGTTTTACTTTCTCCCGTCTCGTGATATATTGTAAAGGTGAAGGCACGCGATAAACAAAAGTATTGATAGAAAGGCATTGAGGCAACAAACAAAAGGAAAGTGGAAAGTCATGCACAAAAAAATGTTTAAGGAAATCATGCACGTGTATCATGCACAATGCAACGGGATTTTGTTTTTGCGTCGCAAATTCTTCTATTATTCTTTTACTCACCTGAACTAGTTTAAGTTTTAATCTGGCCTCTTCATCACTTTGGTTGTCGATGTCAGCTTTCACCCTGAGACTTTCTCCGCAACAGTAGGCCGAGCGATCCAGTTGTGTGCTGAGGGACACGATACGGCGCTCACAGCACAGACAGCACACTTTTCTCTTGCTTTCCCCACGGATCGGTTTCTGCACAAAAAAATGAATTGGATGAACAAGTAAGAAAATTCGGGTGAAACCAGTTACTGCACAGATTGTACTGGGAAAGTTAACGAGTGACTCTATATGGATGATAAAGGTTATCAATCCCAACTCATCCCCACAACTTTTCCTATTTAAACCAAATTTCTTCTCTACACCACCTGCCTATTATTGACTCCTCTCTGTGTACTCCTCTGTAATACATGGATATAATCATTGTCGAAATAATATGGCAGTAGTGTATTTACAAGACCATAATACTTTTAAGCCATTGCTATCATTAAAGTGTCCATTAGAAAGACAGTAAAACAGAACCACCAGACCAGCATCGGCCAGAAAGCTGCTTCCATTTATTTCACGGAAACTTCTCATTATGCTTAGGTGAAAGTCTCCATTGATGAAAGTATGAGAGAGCAGATGTGCCATTGTAGTCTAGCTTCCACAGCACAATGCTCACAAAATGAAGATCATAATACACACGGCCACCTTTTACACCTTTTGCCTTTCTGCTCAAAATGTAGATAGAGCGGAGGGAGCACTAAAACTTAATTGACAACGCATTGAAGCTCCTCTGTACTCAGAGAGGGGAAAGGTGTAATAGAACAAAACAACGAGGCTTTTGCTGCTTCTAGTTTAGCAAAGGCATAAATTTATGAACAACAAGTCACTCCCAATTTGTTCCTATAATAATAATAATAATGCAAGCCTTTTATATTGTGGCAATTTTAATGGATTGTATCGGCTGAAGTATTAGTACCAGTCGGTACGAAACGCCAAATTTTTTGGTTTGGTTTTTGGGGAAAGAGTGAAGAAGAGAAAAGCACTTTTGGATCAAACCATTATAGACACACAATTAACGTAGGTAATTCTGATTGTTCTTTTGTCTTTTTGCGCGCCATTAAATTCTAGAGCATATAAATTGGTGGTGAATAGAGAGGCAGCAGCAGAGCAACAAAGCAAATGCTTCAGTAAAGTAGAAAGAAAACTATTATAATTTGTGGTGGATTTTATGCTGCTTTTGGTGATGTGTGTAGAGAGATGTAGTAGACAGACATGTTTTCCCAAGTCAATAGTCAATAATCATATTATTATGTGTGTATGCATATACCTACTCTACTTTCTCTCTCTAAAACTTTTACTTGTGTCCTTTGTACCCTTGCTTTCTCTTTCCTTTGTTTATTGTTCCACACGAGAGAGCAGCGACAATAAAATAAATAGTTGCACGTTTACTGCAGTTTATATTTAGTTGTGGGGAAAATATATTGGTCCAAAATTCAAAATCGGCTAGTCAGGAAGGAAGTCGGAAAGGTTATATGTATTCGAAAGGCGTATTTCTTTGAGAAAAAGATTGTTCTATTCAACATACAAACAAACTTTGCACATTGTCGCCATGATTTGTTAAAGAAAGTGAGCCTATGTACTTGCTTCCTTCCTAAACTAACTAAACTTTTCGGTTAAAAAGTATACTCCAATAATTTAGCCATTGAACAAAAAAGTTGTCTCGATAAGTGCTGCCATTACAGTTTACTCTACCCGCCTATCTCTCTCCAGACAACACACCATAATTCATCATCATTATTATCCCCAATTTTCCCCGATTCCCACTTTCGTGTCATCTTCAGTTATCCAATATTTTATCATCCAACTTTTCTCTGTATTACAGAATCACTACTGACTAAACTACTATAACTGACCCACAACATGGTCACCCCTTTTTGCCCTGTCAAAACAAAACTAAAATTCTAACAAGGTCTTGATTAACAACAATAGAGAATCATACATCCAGCTATAATATATTTTTTTATCAACGAAATAAAACTAGTATTGTGTACAATAAACCAGATGAAAAATTACGGAGGTTATATCGTTTCCTGTTTTCCAGCCAGCAACTTTCTTTTTTCTTCTTGCACATTCATTCATGCGTCCTCTCGTCGTGGAGGAGAATATAAAAGTTGACAAAAGAAAAGAGAAAAGTTTCAATGGCTTGTACAAAAATCTATTCATCGTTTTATCGTTCCTCTTTCCTCTCTCTCTTTCTCCTTGACTTGATCACTGTTACAAATGTGTACCTTATTTTAACCACTCCTACACTCACTCTGCTCCTGTATGACANAAAAGAGAAAAGTTTCAATGGCTTGTACAAAAATCTATTCATCGTTTTATCGTTCCTCTTTCCTCTCTCTCTTTCTCCTTGACTTGGTCACTGTTACAAATGTGTACCTTATTTTAACCACTCCTACACTCACTCTGCTCCTGTATGACACCATATAAAAGACGGACCGACTATTGCCACCGCAGTAGCGATGTATATCGAATGGAGTAAAACGCTTCAAACAGCAATTCGATAATGAGAACGGAACTGAGCGAGAGAAAGGGAGAAAGAGCAAGATGATAAAAGTAAGTAGGATGGGAGCAGTAAATATAATGACGACGACAGAGAGAAGCGATAAGAGCATCTCTCGTGCTTGTCTCTTTCCCATTTTGTGTCGTCGTGGGAGAACCAGAGTGAAAATGCAGACAGCCGTATCACTACATAAATTCAGGTAATTGTACGAGTAAAAAAGGAGAGATGCATTTCTTCAAGTTTATGTGGCAGCCGTACAATAATACAATGGGATACGATACAATTCCCTCCACACACACCATCATCATCAGTAGTACGTGCTGTATGAAGGTTCTCATCATGAGCAAAAAGGAAATGAAAGCGAATAAAATGCCATTAAATGGAATTACGGAGAATGAGGCGTTAAGTGAAATGAAATATGATGGAGGAAGACTGGAGGGAAAGGACAGAGAAACGTGTATATAGCAAATACAGTGAGAGAGAGTAGGTTACTCACTTTTGAAATTGTAGTTTAACGGCAAGCAATAAAAGTAATGGGGACGACGAGGAGAAGGAGAGAGGAGGAGGATAATAATAATAGGTAGGTATGAATGTATTATTAGAAGGAGAGGAGACTCTCTGCTGATGGAGGAAACCATGATATCTTTTCTGAGGACCACGAACAACGGCGAGTTGAAATGGAACTGGGCGAGAAAGAGATGAGATGGCTAAATGAACATTATTATTATAAGTAGCCTTATAACTACATATAAACTCTCTGACTCTCACGCGTTTCTCAGGATTTATTAAGCTTTTGCAGTAGTAGTATGGGTGATGGTAGTGGCTTTAAGATGGAGAATATATTTATTTTAGGTATTTACAACACAGTCGCGTCATCTTATCGTGGATATGGTGGAACTCTGCTAATGATAAGGAAATGACAAAAATTAAGTTTAATAATTATGATGCATACAGAAAAAGAAAATGTAGGGAAAAGCTCTTGGTTGAATTGTTGCAACTAATGCAACGACGAGGGACAAAGAATGAAGGGGGAAGAAAGGAGAGGTGGATGGGTGGACAGAAAGGGGTAATTATACAAGTTGCCATTATTAAGCAATTAGGCTGGAATGCCGACTGTAATGTCATGTTAGTAACTTTATTTCAACTGCTGAATAGAAAGTGTATATTTTCGCTGAGGAGCCGTTTCCGGTTTTGGGGCTAATCAAGAGTTTACATTACTTGGTCATACGCAGTTTTTCTTAATCTATCAAAAGTTAAGATTTGTGGGTTATCAATAAACTCACCAGGAAGCTTAAATGAAAAGTGTGAGAAAATGAGAAGCAAAATTGAATTTTAGCCAAAAATACATTATGCTAAAACACTCACAACAAATTACGCTAATATTTCATAAAATACGCTATATATAGTAGCGCTAACAGCTGCAATTTTAAAAGAAAAAATAATTTTCCCCCGTTGGCTAAGGATGAAAGACGACGACTTTCTCTCTCTAATCACAATAATGAGTAGATAGTTTGCAGTAAGGTTGAGCGCGTGTGGGATGGTGGGATGATGATGAAGAGGTAGCAGATGGTGAATTGGAAATTTTAATCTTTTCTTTTGACTTCCTTTTTGCTTTCCTTGGGAAAAGTAGAGTTAGGAGGAAGAAAGAGACGGATTGAGAATTCCAGCAGGAGCAACACCAGAGCAAGAATATTATTTTTCAAAAAGCTGCTTAAAAGGAAAAAGAAGTTTCCTTTTCATTCTATCCATTTCCTTTGGATTGGCATATGAGAACATTATACCATGTTTGCTCACACCTTGCTTCATTATTACTGCTGAATTGCTTACTACAACGAAGTGTTAAAATCGATACTACACACTATTGTCAAAAATTTAAATGTAGACATTGGTATACATATACAAGGAAAGTTGAAGACTTACCTTCAAATAATAGCGAATTGTTCCACATTTAGACTCAAACGAGCAAGGCAAGGATGTTTCTGGAAGTTGAAACCGAAATGGGAATTGATGCTTCCCTCTTGGCAATATTGGGACGGATCCTTCTGCTTTCTCTGTGTGTAATTTATTTAGAAATCCAGTTTCAAACTCATTTATTTTGTTTACACAATACCCAACCCACTCAAGCCTTGCATTTGAGTACTTCAATACATATTATATATACACCTTAATCAATCTGCTGCTCTCTGACACAATTCACATTCAAAAGAATATTAAAGCTTTTTGAAGATGGAAATGGTGTCATACGAGCAAAGGAAATTTTTAAAACTTCATTTTGTGAAAAAAAACTAATGGCTGGCAGCGTTAGAAAATTATGATATTTCCCGGGGAAGAAATACGAGTTATCGTTAACCCAAAACAGCTTACCTTTTCCCCAAATTACACTCCTATCATCAATGAAATGTTGGTCGTCCTTTACAGTTCGACGATCTCCGCTGATGATAACTTTCCATTCTGTGTGCGCTTTTCCCCTCAAGTTCACCCGAACCGCTGAAAATGAAAAAGACAAAAGGATATGATAATAATGGTAATGGTGAAAACTTTTTTGTGGAACATCTATGAAAGGACTGCTGGTATAACGAATGTTTAATTAAGCGGTTTAATGTGCATTTTGAAAGCACCTCTTACTACCCTGACGAGAATTACTGACTGAAGAGTGAGCGCTGTTGGAGGAAGGAGGGAGGATATGCGTTTATTAGTGCCGTTGTCATCATCGTCAACATAAAAAAACAAGTTAATATAATGCTCTCTGGGAGCAATATGTTTTTTTTCTGTACTTTCCCTACCGACAGACACATTACCATTATATATAAGTAAGTATCCAGTAAGGATAGTTTGCAACATCCATTAATACTTCAGGTTTTGGAGAGAAAAAAAGTAGAAAGAAAAACAGAAAGAATTGCGTATGGTTCAGTGTTCAACGTGCTTTATGAATGTAACACGTCGCTATGCGTTAAACAGAAGTACAACTTGATTTTCTTCTGGGGAGGAAGGGGACTGTTGTACGGCTATATATATACAACAAAAAAAGGAACAGGCTTTCATGGTTAGTTTACGGACAATTTACTTTCATCATTAATCCTTAATGGCTAAAAACTGCTTTTTAGTTATGCACTTTTGAGAACAACTTTCATATTATATCTACTTCATATTCTGTTCTGTATAAATATAGTTAACATCCCACAGGGTTTTCTCTCTCTCTCGAAGTAATTTTCCCTGTGAAAAAGTAAACGTGTTGAAATAATGTACATAGCAATCGATACGGAACCTAAAAATGGGTCGTTAGAAATTTCAACCATCAACCTATGAGATAATGGTTACCGTCATCTTCCATCCCCTAGGGGGAACATGACACGCTACTCTAAATTACTTCTTGAATATTTCTGTCCTAATTTATTGTAATAAATCAGAAGAAAAACTTTTTTCTATTCTGTCTACAGTGTATTGCCTAGTGTGAAAAGTATATCAGACGGACAGACAAACCTGGCAAAGGCAATACAAAGCTGTTGGTGAAAGCTTAATGTACATTACACGCTTTCAGCAATGTAATAATGTAATACTAACTTTGTCTCATTTTTGCCGAGCTGCCACTGGAAAATTACTTAAAAAGCAACGACGACGACGACNTAATTTATTGCAACAAATCAGAAGAAAAACTTTTTCTATTCTGTCTACAGTGTATTGCCTGATGTGAAAAGAAGTATATCAGACGGACAGACAAGCCTGGTAAAGGCAATATAATGCTTTTGGTGAAAGCTTAATGTACATTACACGCTTTCAGCAATGTAATAATGTAATACTAACTTTGTCTCATTTTTGCCGAGCTGCCACTGGAAAATTACTTAAAAAGCAACGACGAGGACGACAACGACATCACTTTGAATTGCGGTTATCATGACTCATCATCGTGATGATATTTATATAGAGCTCCATGCCATATAATGATCCTAATACAAAAGCAATTTGTCTGGAAAATAAAATGAATCAACAGCAGCAACAACACAATTTCGTCTGCCCACACACAGAGATGAAAATATACATGTATGAAATGTGAAGTTTTAGTGGTAAAGTTTAGATTGAGTGACATTCAAACTTGTATGCTAAATAGACATGTAAATATTTATGTTACCTCTCAGTTTGAAGTTTTCGCTCGTGTCCAAAACGACAACTCCAGACAACAGCTCTCCAGCGTAGTACATTTCCTTCTCGAGTCGAATGTCGAATTCACGGATGTAGTCCATGATGATGTGTATGGGTAAGCATTGGGTATTGATTCAAAAATTTTCAAATGAGTATGGATATACTGCCTACTGCTTTCTTATACAAACTGGAGCTTTGATGCGGCGAATGTGACAACGACGACGAGCAGAAGAGAAGCTCATTAACAAACTGCATGAATATAAAATCTTGCGTCTCACATCACAACTTTTTGCAAACTATAATATCTCCACAAGGGATGGTGATGCACTACTAAAATCTCAGTTTTATTCCTTCACAGTTTTTTTTAGATTTCAGTAGTGGCTGTCGATTTCTCTCCGAATTGCATCATAATATTGGAAGCCAATATGTTCATTTTGCATTACAAAAGCATCCTTTGAGGCTGGAGGGACGTTTAGCATCAATCGAAATGCTTATATCTGCACAAATTTGGAAATGAAAAGAAATAAGTGTATAATGAGATTCTTTTTAAATGTCCATAAGATGAATGTAAAAAATACATATAAGCTATAAAAATACTGACTGCTCTGAGCCGTTTAAAACTACACCAGATTTACTACCAGTATGAATACAGATAGAACAAACATGATAATCATCATCATCGTGTTTCTCGTTTGTGAATGGGAGTCTGCATCTCTATTCTCTCTCTATCCATGTGCGTCGTCTGGGATTCATTCGGGACATGCGGGGCACAGTCCGCACTTTGAACAAAATCATTAGGATATTGGACTCTACAAAGCTCCACGCTATCTCTCCATCCAGTCTGTTTTCCATTGCCACAACCACTGTAACTTTATATATGTTTGCTTTTGGCAGCCCCGTTTTGTGAAGCATAGTAAAATTCTGCTCACATTCCTCACGCATGGAGCTTCTCGCTTCAGCTCCTAAATCCCATCATAAATTATCTACCTAACCTCAAAAATATGAGTTTGCATTGCAGTGCATTCCAAGTAGCATTTGGTCACCAAATTGCAATTTGCATTAATGCTGATAGCTGTTCACCTTCTGACAGCTAATTCTTTTCAATGTGAGCATAATAAACACAGAGACAAAATTAATATAATCAGTTATACCATACCAGCAGCAGCAGCGAGTGAAGCAGTAGGTGCATATTATATTATATGAATGTATTGGTATGCAATTGCAATTGTGTGCGCTTGGCTTGTGTTTCTTCTCCTCGCACAGGACAACTTTGCAGAGAGTAAAACTACTACAAAGGAAACGTGTCTGTCGTCAAGTTGTAAAGCAAACAAAAATCCTGTATTGTTTGACATGCTAAAAAGGTGGGGTATCCATTCTGGTGTCTTTCTTTCTATTTATCTGTGCTGAGAGACCACACACACAGACACACTCTATACTACTCAACATTCAACCAAAAGGAGTGAAGCTCTTGTGCAGAGTACGTTCTCCTATTATCAAGAGGATGCAATTCGTGTCCTCACAAATTGTAGGAGAGATTTTCCTCTTCTCTAGAGCCGAGCTCCAACCCAACCTCCAAAACTCCAACTTTTGATACAAAAACCTTTAGCTTTTCTGCTCTCTGCTTCATTTTCATGTTTACTCGTTCGTTCGTGAGTGCTTTTTTGGGATATTTCTTCCATTCTAGAGCATGTATCATCACCACCGCACAAAACAGTTCCATCCGTGAACGTAACTTACAAACGAACAGAGAGAGAAACGAATACACACACAGAGAGCAGTCCAACAAACCATATAAGCCATTCCACCATGTTGCGTTCTGCTAACGTGGAGAACACGGTACACGTCTCTGAAAATCTGCTGGAACCTCTTTTCCTCTTTTGCCTGGATATTCCATCCACCGCAATATATTCTCTCTGCTACTACTATACACACAAGATTAAGATTATGGCTGCTGTTTTAGGCTTGGATAGGTATATCCAGAATGCAGACTACGAAAAAGCGAGCAGAAATTCTGAATGGCTCTCATAAAATAAAGCAACTCTTAATTGCCATTTCCCACTCCAACTCATCAACTTCAAATTCTGTTTTTTTTCACATGCCTGCTGTCGCCCTGCTCTTCTTATCTTTTCTCCTCCACATTTTCATTTCACTCTCTCTCTCATGTTAACATCATCATCATATATCTGTGTAAGGAAAAGCATTCAGAAATGCCAGAAAGTTTTTTTTGAGGATGATGAGTGGAATGCTTAGATTTTGACAAAGTTGCACATTCAGCTTTCATCTTTAATTCTTATCAAAATGGCTTAAACGACACTTAAAATTAAGCAACGAATGTAGCATTTGTGGGAAT
>JAHZMV010002357.1:0-12456 GCA_027743765.1 Coecobrya sp. COE2 | reverse complement strand
GCCTTATCAGTTAACTACCAATTTTGTTACCATGAAATAGCAAGTACGGTACCATTTTAAATTTATGAATTGGTTATCTCCGCTCCCAAATTTATTCAGCTCTTAAAATATCTCTATATAATATTGATCTTCAAACAATACTGGCATTATCAATGAGTTATAATACGTATCAATTAAAATTATATCAATCGGTATAAATTAAATATCATTGGGCATTATGATTATTCACTGTCGTTGCCAATGTATTTACGGGAGGTTACAAAAACTGTCAATAGTAGGTACGAATCCTGATTTCATGTTGCAAAAACTAGAAAATTATGTGGGTTACACCCCCTTTTAATGGAAACGCTATTGAGGAACGGCACCATCCAACTTTCCACCATGGATAGCTACACAATAGTGAGAATAAAAGGTTTATCAAAGCGGCTTTTACTTTTCTCGGTTTGACCGAGTTTTGCCATGTTTGTAAGGCATTATGTATGTATGTATGTAAATGAGGAGTCGAATCCCTTGATTATTCAAATGACCCGAGCTGCGGAATCGCAAATAAGGATTATTGCAGTCTTCTCCTATATTATACACGTTAAAGTATGGAAATTACGAGATAAGCTATTATGTTAAACTTGTTGTTTAGAGCAGACCTCTTGAGAAAATTCAAATTTGTTATTGTTACTTCTCTACTGAACGCCATACTTTTTTCTATTTTTTTGCTGTTCGAACCCGCAACTCTGTGGATAGAAATGGGATATTCTACCCACTGAACCACCTCGGCGTGTTCCTTGTAAGGCATTATAAAACTGGCTTCATTATAAGAAGCCAATATTAAGGTTAATTCATAGACATAGGTAAGTTGTAAAAAATGTTACATTGTGGCAGATTCGTAGATACATGATTTGTATGTGAATTATGCATTTGAAAATAACAACTTCAAAATTAAGTAGTCCGTAATTCCAAAAGTTCCCTTCGGAACGACTTGGACCCAGCAAGATATTTGATCCACGCGACGACATCTTTCGAATGGTATAGCATTTTTACGGCCCAGTCATTGGACAGTTTTAAGTTCATTCCTTAAGTCGAGTGAAAAGCCCAAATGACACTGACCGATCCGCTATTCGCAGCGTGTAAAAGTGCCAGCCCATGTAATTTGAATGAACTGACTTTTATTTAACATGAATACAGAAATTTAAAGTACATGTTTAAAGTAAATCAAGATATGGGGCAAACCGATCCGATTAGATCGTGTGTGGTGAGCAGCACCGTGTCATTAACCTCAACACACAACACACATTGTTCAAGTTACCCCAAAGTTCGATCTGGACGCTGACTGGCTTAATAAAACAACCAAATCCAAGCCCGGTATTTTTTTCTAAGCATGTAGCCCTCAGTACATTATAAAATTTATTTGCCAGAAGCACTCGTGCAATCAACAGTGTCTTGACTGGAATTATCTAACTCACAGAATGATTATAATCTCGTCAATTACGTTATTCATTCAAACAAACAAGAAGTTTACTTGCATTGAAGGAACACAGAGGTGTTCCAGTGGTTAAATACGCGGAGAGCAAAGAATTCACAGTTTCAAATCCATAACTTCACGAATTCCTTCTCCTGTTATATCAAGAATACATGAATTCCGATAAGAGGGTTGTGGACTATTTAGGAATATTTGAAAATCAATATGCCATAAACCAATGTGTAATTTTCTGGATAACTACTTTGGTGTTGGCATATCCGATAAACTTCCATGAATAGTTATTGTGTCAGCGCATACATCTATTTATCTGCAAACAACGTATTGTGCATAAAACTTAAACATGCCGTAATCTTAACATCAGCATGATAATATGTGGAGGCCAATCTTATTGCTAGTTTCTAGACGAGCAGTTGGGTAATTACGTTCTAAATAATGCATATAATGGAGTTGTTCAGTATGTGTGCTATTGGAAAGGGAAGATTAATTGATACCCGTATAAAATCCTGCCCTTTTGTTTTAAACAAACTTGTTCGGCATAAACGCTGTCGTAGGTTTCAAACTACCCTTATTGTTTTAGCATTAACCATATATCATAGCTAAATCTTCCTAGCGAATAATAATTACATATTGCTGTTTGGTGAACAACTGACACTGTCAAGTATTATAAGGCTGATCTACGTCATTGCGAATAATAAATGCCTACGTCGTCAAAGCTGTAATTATGATATCGATGGGTAAGGATGTGGTGTTGCTTTGTAGATAAACATTTTTTGGGTCACCTCTACGTGAAATATTTCTTTCCATTCCTCTCGGAATATTCAGGTATACGGCATCTTAAGAGGATTTATCCGTACAACTTATTGGTGCCTTCTTGATATATCTCGGCATTCTGCATGTTCGTAAATAACATAATTCTACACATAAATCACATAATGATTTTAATCTTGTCAATTACGTTATTTATTCAAACAACAAGTTTGCTTGCATTGAAGAAACACAGTGGTGTTCCGGTGGCCAGATATGCTGAGAACAAAGAATTCACAGTTTCAAATCCAAAACTTCACGAATTCCTTCTCCGGCTAAAAGAAGAATATAAAAATTCAGAAAAAGCACCTGTGGTGGATTTGAGAGTACTCGAAAATCCATATGTCAGAAACCGTTGTTTAATTTTCCTGGATAACTACTTTGGAGTTGATATAACTGGAACGGAAAGACTTCCAATGTTCTCAAGAAAAATTTCGCCTGCTGTTGTAGATAATTCTCGTAGGCAATCCTTCAAGCGACAACTGGCGGTTGATTGGATGTGGCATAGCAACAATGTTAATAATTCCTTTATTGAATATGTGTGCCCAATATCGAAATATATTTCAAAACGTCACTGTACCGTTTTGAACACACTTAAACTTTTATGGAATTCAAAGCCATGGAACTGTTTGTTTCACGCTCATTTGTTTCAACCAGAGCAACTTCAGCAGGGCAGTTGGCATACATGGCGACACAGGATAAGAATTGGCATATACCTAAACTTTCCATGGGCTATTTATCCTCGAACAGGACAGATGTTTCATGTATCAGTACAGAGGCCCAACAAATCGTTCAATTTCAACCCTGATGTATTTTATGAGTTGTTATCTCGGTCCAGTAAACACGACGCTGACGTAGTTTTAGTTGCTGCAACTATGGAAAATCGAAAGGCATTTGAAAATCTCTTGACAATCTCCACATTATTCACAGTTTGTTACTTTTGTATTCCAGTTATACAAGGACAGCTGACGTGGGAGGAGCATATGAATTCAAAGTTTGTCATTAAATCAGCTTTCCCAAGAAATTATGAAATGCTTTATTTGAGTATAAATATTGAAAAATTGGAAAGCCAAACTCAAAGCATTATGCGGGAAATGGGCCGCTGTGAAAATGTAATATCTAAATATGGCCACAATTGGATTTCAAAATGGAACGTTAATGAGGGCACTAAACTAAACCATGCAATGAGCGCCGTGTGGATGGCCATTATGCAAAACTATACATTTCGTGTGGAAGGTAATATTTGCGGAAACGGTAAATTGGTCCACAATATACCGAGTCAAGTTCTTGAAATAAAATTGACTATTTCTAGAAAGGGAGAATGGATGGGAAACCTGAACCATCTTTCAGTGGAAAGCAATATCAGAAGCTTGCATTTTATTGCATGTTCAATGAAGGAATTGAATATCATCGACTTCAGTACTTTCCTTGATGTGTTTGACTTGTATGTATGGATTTGTCTGTCGGTAGCAGTTTTTCTACTCCCAGTAATTTATAAAGCCATTAGAATAAGTTCTCAAAATATACCGTCGTTATTCGATGAATTATTTAATTTGTATGGGATTATTTTGGAACAAGGGGACAATTACGTAGATGGTATACCACGAAATTTTAAAGTAAGCATTGTGACCAGTTGTTTTTTCGTCGCGACTCTGGTTCTTCGGAATGCATACAAAAGCGATAATGTGTACAGAATGGTTCAACCAAGAAGGCCGATTCGTTATTCTGCTTTTAAAGAGTTGGAACAAAATAATTTTTCAATTTATACTAAAGTTTCCAAATTGAATCTTAATGCGAGATACCACCACCGAATTGGAAATAGCTCGGCGTTGAAAGTTAGCTGGGAACATGCAAACTCTTTACATGATCGAACTTCAGAGTCTACGGTACAATCCGAAGTGTATTCCAATTGTCTCAATAAGGAAACTGAAGACCAAAAACGAGAATCTATGGGTGTTCTAGTAAGAAACAAGACGGGTTTACACCCACAGATATCAGAAATATTTTTCAACATTCTAACAGACTTCGGTAAAACGGATATTAGAACTTGGAATTTTACACAAATTGAAGAACTCACAAAGAAATTGTCGAAACAGTTTCACAAAAAAGAGGAAGATATAATGTTACAGAGTTTGCTTAACTGTTCTAAAACTGCATTTCTGGTTACAATATTTAAAAGGGAGGAGTTGTTGAATGGAATTCTTTTTCACCATGGATTATCAGAGCGGAGGCAAGTTCATCTGGGGAACGAAACATATTTCGGTGGATATATTATATTTAAACTATTTGACAGGATTCCTCCTGTTATTCACGATCGTCTTAGACTAATTCAAAGCTCGTTTATTATGGAATGGTGGACCAATCGTTTTACAGGCAGAAGACTTCCAAGCTTTTATGAGGATCTGAATGATCTGCCAGCTACTAAAGCTACAATGGAAGGGAATGTTTCTACAATTTTTATAGTATTGGTAGCGGGAATAATTTTGTCAATGTTCGGTTTTGCTGCTGAACATATGTTTGTATCTTTTAGAGGAAAATATCAATTTGTTCGTACCACTTGATAGGAGATAAAGTACCACTTGATAAAGTATCAAAATTTCAATTTATACATATATAATTACATAATCAACCCATCAATTAGTGCTGCTAATATTGATTCAACCTTGGAAACAATCTTAAAATAATCTGTGTAATTGAAGGTGTCCTGATTGTTTAATTTTTTTAATGTACATATATTCTACTCTACTATTTAACATTATTTCATATTGACAGAATACAGCATTAATTAATTATGGGTAAAAGAAAAATAGTCATAAAATTGTGGTCGTTATTAACCTAATGTTTTAATAAATGAAAAAAGCCAACTCTCACTAACCCAGTGCTAAGAAGATAAGTATTATTACACCTAAGTGGCTTAATTGGCCCAAAGTTGATAATGCAGTAAGTTGTTTTTCTGTAGCATTTTTGTATTAAAGCATTAAGTATATAACATAAGTATTAGTTTGGTGTTTGGATCTTGGTAAGCTTGGAACAATTCCATTATCATTAAAATATTTTTTAGACTAAAGATAAATACATAATTTCCGTTTTGCAATTGTCACTTAACCTTCAAAAATGGAACTATTTCACAAAGTAAGTTCCAACTAGAATTCTATGTATGTATAATTAATTTTATAGACGAACATGTATGATTCAAATTGTTCCAGACATATATATCTTATTATTGGAAGGAAGGACTGACCAATACAATTTTTGAATTGTGTCGCGGTAAACAAGCTGCATTTGATGATAAACATTCGAGTAATTTGTTTTTCAGTAATTTTCAATGCCTTTGGTAATATACTATGGTAATAAAATTATTAGTAGGTGCCACGCAAATACTGAAATTTTATACGGTCAAAAGTTTCCATAGGATATGTATTGAAGGCGACGCTTTGGACAAATAACTGCAGTTTTGTATAACCTCGCTTAATTTCTTCTTTAATCAACTTTGAAATTTCCATTGTTGTATACGTATGCATTTCGTGTGGCACAACAACAAATTAGAATGTTGTTACAAAGAAAACACGACTCAAAAGCAACTCTCATAGCAATAGGTTCTCATAAACATAACGAAAATAATAAATTTGAATAGAAGATAAACGTATGTTGACATAGTTGTGCTGCATGTCTTTTATTTATTGTCTGCACTGCTGAAAGTTTCAAACGAACGACAGCAAATTTAAAATAACCGACTTGAATAATTTGAGTCAAATCTTCAGTATTCCAAATTCACCAGACGATATTTTTGAGCTTTAAATATTAGCTGAGCACAAACTATTATTTCGGGACAGTGTAGTGAAGCATTGGTGCATTCTACGACATCATGACATCATTCTACGACATCGTCATCTAGTATCTGCCGTATTCTTTTGTGATTTCTTATACAGCATTGTGTATACTCACCAATAACTGCATTCTACATCTAATTTACAAAATGATTTTGGCCTTGTCAATTACATTATTTATTCAAACAACTTACTCAAGTTTGTATGGATCCAGGAACTACCAAGGTTTTCCAGCTGCCAGGTATGCTGAGAGGAAGGACTTCATCATTCCAAATCCAGAGTTTCACGAATACCTTCTCCGGCTAAAACAAGAATATAAAAATTCAGACCAAATGCATGTGATGGATTTGAGAATATTTGAAAATCCATATATCCAAAACCAGTGTTTAATTTTCGTGGATAACTACTTTGGAATTGATATAACTGGAACGGAAGCACTTCCTATGATCTCAAGAAAACTTACCCCTGCTTTTGTAAAGTATAATCGTTTGCTAAAATCCAAGAAATACCTGGCGTTAGATTGGATATGGCATAGCAACTATGTTAATAAATCCTTTATTGAATTTGTGTGCCCAACGTCTAGTTATGTTTCAAACGTCCACTGCACCGTTTTGAACGTGAGTAAAGTTGTCCTGAAAGTAAAACCGTGGAACTGTTTCGTACACATTTATTTGTTTCAACCAAAGCTAATTCGGGAGGGCAATTGGCGCGACATTGCCATGCGTAGTAGGAGAATTGCAATTGACCTAAATTTTCCAAGTGCTTTTGAACATCGAACAGAACAGGCGTTTCATATGACCGTGGAAAAATTTAACAAATCGGTCAATGTCAACGCTAAAGTATATTACGAATTGTTATCTGAATCAGGTAGACACGACGCTGATGTCATTTTAGTAGCAAAAACTTTAGAAATACATAAAGCATTTAAAAATCAATTCACAGTCTCTAAATTATTCACAGTTTGCTACCTCTGTATTCCCACTAAAACAACAGAAATTACTTGGAAGGATCATAAGGATTCAGTGACTGTTCTTAAAACTGCGTTTCCGAAATTTAATGAAATGCTTTACTGGTATATACATTATCTAAATGATGCCAAATTGGAAAGCCATATTCGAAGCTTCATGGAGGAAATGGGGCGTTGTAAAAATTTTGTATCAAAATTTGGTCACCATTGGATATCCGCCTTGAACGCCTGTGACAGCACGAAATTAGATCATGCCATCAGCACAGTGTGGTTAGCAATCATGAAAAACTATACATTTAGAGTTCTAGGGCGTCATTGCAGAAATGGTAAATTGGTTACGTACAAAGAAATACCAAATCAAGTTCTAGAAATAAAATTGACGATTTACAGGAAAGGGATATGGATGGGAAACCGGAGCCACCTCTCAATGGAAAGCAGGGTGAAAAGTTTACACTTTATTGCGTGTTCAATGAAGGAGATGAGTTTCATCGATTTCAGTAGTTTCGTTGATGTGTTTGACCTGTATGTCTGGATTTGGATGTCAATATCGGTTTGCGTACTCCCCATCATTTTTAAAGTCATTAGAGCAAGATCTAAAAATATACCTTCGTTATTCGATGAACTATATAATCTATATGGGATCATTTTGGAACAGGGAGATAATTACGTGGATAGTACACCACGAAATTTTAAAGTCAGCCTTGTGACGAGTTTTCTTTTTTTGGCAACCCTAATTCTTCGAAATGCATACAAAAGCGATAATGTGAACAGAATGATTCAGCCACGAGATCCGATTCATTATTCGACTTTCAAAGAGTTATTACTGAATAACTTTTCAATTTATACGAGATCATGAGAGTTTTTGTTTGACATGGTTCATCATGACCGAATTAGAAATAGTTCAGCAATATGCAATAGCAATGAAGATCCCAATATGCTATATGACCACACTTCGCTGACCCTTGTATTTTCTGAAGTGTATTCCATTTGTCGCAAGAAGAATATTGAAGACCAAAAACGAGAGTCAATGGGTGTTTTAATAAGTGACAAGACGGTTTTACATCCGCAAACATCAGATATATTTTTTGACATTCTAACTGTCTACGGTAGCGAGGATATTCAAGCTTGGAATTCCACACGAAAGGAAGAGTTCACAGCAAAATTGTCGAAGCAATTTCAAGAAAAAGAGGAAAACTTGATTTTGGAGAGTCTACTTTACTGTTCTAAAACTGCGTTTATGGTTCCAGCATTTGAAAGGGCGCAGTTATTCAAAGGAGTTCGTTCTCAGAAAGGATTATCGGAGCGGCGGCAAGTTCACTTAGGGAGTGAAACGTATTTCGGCGGATATATTCTATTTGAATTAGTTGACAGGATTCCTCCTGTAGTTCATAAACGGCTACGCATGCTACAAACTTCGTTCATTATGGAATGGTGGACCAATCGTTTTACTGGCGGTCTGCTTCCAAACTTTTATGAGAATATCAACCATCTACCAGTTAAAGCAACAATGGAAGGGAATATTTCCACAATTTTTATAATACTGTCAGCTGGAATAGTGGTATCAACATTGGGTTTCCTTGTAGAACATCTTTATAAATATTGTACGTAATAAGTGAACTGTCAATGTGACATAAATTTAGGTAATACATTAGAACCTGGATACGCGTAGAAGGTGTAACCGAATGCTTGCAACACTGCAAATATTTAAAGCTAGACCTTATGATCCTCAAAATTCAATTGATATTTCCCAATGTGATATTTAAAAGACCTTTATAGCAAAACGTGTTTAAGCTGTTTGACAATTAATTTGACAAAACAACACATCATTAATTTATATGAAATATTCATGTAGATGGCACATTAAACAACAAATAGGGGGCTTTAACGGAACCCAAATATAAATATTTACAACTGTGTAAACGAGCACAAACCAGGTAGAAAGTAGACAAGTGTTATTGCTAAGCATTTTCATACAGCATTTATCTAATGATAATGAATTAAACCTGTATTAATAATGTAATACGATGACCAAAGGCAGGAAATGTATTTAAATAAATGATAAGAAATTACATAAATGGTGGCTAGTAATCCTTAGCATTATTTTCTGCAAGGATTTCCAATTAGAATGAGGTTTTAATTTCTAAATTTCAGAGACGATCAACCAAAACGTGATTTAAATAATATTATCTTTCAATCCAATCATTAGCAATATGCAAATAATCTGTGGTTTAGTTAACACGCATTTAAACAATTACGAAATTAACTGAATGTTTTTAACATAACCGTATATCTATTAATTATAAAGTGATGCTAGGATGTCCATTATCTTTCCGGATATTGAGTTACGAAATAAGCTATTAGAAAGGTAATAGAAACGCCCACTTATTAACTCAAATAAACTACCTATTAAAATATTAATGAATTAAGTTAAATAACAAGTAAAGTTTGAAGAAAAACAACTTCCTAAGAAATTTGTTTTGTGAAATTTAATAGCACACATATAATGACACTGCTCTAAAAATATGACAAGTAATTAAAATTTAATAATGCAATTAAATATGTATATATTAATCGAGTTATACAGGAAACTAAATAACCTCTACCATCATTACCTAGAAAACTGCCAGGGAAATCTACATATACACTAGAAAGCTTTTTATTGTGCTACCTATCAAATAACAAAAAGATATATTAAAATTCAGTTTGTGAATATAACAATCCATTAATACTAATAGATCGATATAAAAATATGTTAGGATATGGAATATTGGTTGAGTAACAATTATAAAAGATACTTATGATGGTTATTTAAAATCAACCTATTTTTTAAAAGTCATCCACGTGTATCTATTGATCGGATTGGAAGTCCAGCTAGATCAGTAGTTTATTGGACGAGGCTGAAATAGTATGAGCAACAAAATATTTCCACAATCCTTCAAGATGAGCCATCATATTGGCATATATACAGTCAATAAACTAAATCAGTGGTTTAGTGATAAATTCATGGCATTTCCAATGCGATGGTCACCAATAGGACAATTCTGGTATATCTGGCATCAGCAGCAGAAACCGTACTTGCAAAAAGCACTCATCTTGAAACTGCTCAGCCTTGCAATTCTTCTTTGCTCATCCGTCTTTGGAGCCCTAATACCCCAATTATATCAACCACATGAGATAGGAGTACAACTTGCAGAACTAGTGGCTCTTGTTACAATGCTTAGCTTGGATGTTCTAAGCTTCTACGGCGGCGAAGAGATTTTAAAAAGTTGGAATTGGACAGATCGCAACTGTACAAAATGGATGAATAAGAAAGGTATTTATTATTAAAATTTAGTAAGACTCTTTCTTGATACATGTGTTTATCACATTTCCGTGTGTTTCAGATTTGAGGAAACTGAACAAGCAGGTTGGAACATTTTCAATGCTAGCGGCAACAGGGTACACGATCACATTCTTTGTGTTTACTTTCTTTTTTGTATACCTGAATATTGATTTACTCTATTTTCTCCTGAGAGTTTTTCATCACTACCGGTTGATCTATAAAACGACACGATTAACATATTTGCGATACATAATTTTTGTATACGGAGTTCAAATGTCCATTGTGAGTTTCCGTACAATACTGTTGGCATACATGACACAAGGACTTTATAGAGTTGCATTACTAAAAACTGTTTTGAGACATCATCGCCAGCCAAATCTACTTGTTTGCCGATTTTACAGAGAGCATCTCATTTTGCTCCAAGATTTGAATATTTATGATCGGGTAACCACTGCACTAGCTTTTGGAAATGTATATGTATTATTTCAGGTAGCTTTGTATCTTTTGTTGATGGGTAGCAAAACTGAAAATTTTATGCTGGCTTCTATAGGAATGCCATGTTCTCTTGTTCCAGGTTTTTGTTTGCATCTGTATTTTAAATTAGGTTGCCCATTGTTTCAGGTTAGTACGGAAATATTACATGTGTGGAAATATGAAGCGGGGAGAAGTATGGATAAGAAGTATTTGCGTAGGATTGTGAAAAGTTTACCTGTGATTGCGGTTCCAGTAGGGGAGGTAGGTATTTTAGATTATGATATTAAAAGCAACTTCTTAAACAAGATGGTGCAAAGTTTGTCGGATATTGCCGTTGCTACAACCGAAATGTTAAAATAAAGTAATTATAAATCAAACAAATTCTAGCGAATAATATTAATGTACAAATACATATGTAAAATAATCCCAAAATATTTAATTACAAATAGTGATAAATAGGTTTTTATTCAGAATTATTTACCACTTGTATGAACAGATAATATTCCGATAATTGATATATCTGTAAACCTAATTATTCCAAAACTCTATTAATAATAATTTAAGTTTGATGTGATGTACGAACTATGTAGTTAATATTTTATGCTTATATAATACATTTGCTATGTTGTTAATCTTAATAAATGTCCAATTTGATGTAAATTATGTTTTCCAATTCAGGCTTATTATGGAATATGTTATCAACTTCAAGAAGGAAGTTATTATATTTAGTAGCAAGTAGGAAATTGAATTAGGTGAAACGTAAATGGATTTATGAATTTTTTATGAGGTTATAATTTTGTTTAGATTATATCATAAACAAAAGCAGTGAAAGATTTATGGTTATTTAGTAATTGTTAATACAAAATAAATATGTAATACAAATTGTTTTATCAAGATATATTTGTGTCATTTGCAAACACAGAAGATGAAATACACATATGATTAATAAAGGAGCAGTATCTGGAAAAGAGATCAAAGTAGAATTATTTCCATACATACATACCCTCATTTAAAATGATTAAACTAATGCAATATAAAATTAAATACGCTAACTTCAAATTCCGTAACTGCAATATAAAAATATTAGGAGCAAAGTGGGAGCACTTAATTGCATTAGAGATAATTCGTGCAAAGGAAATCTCTAAGCCCTGCATTTTCTTAAATATATATGTAATGAGCTACATTTACGTAATGTTAAACATATGTATGTAATGAGTTACATTTTGTAGCAGGTAAACGTAATATGACTGCATGTATTTATATATTCATCATTTACTTTTCCCTTGGTGCCAAGTCATAAAAATATACAAAAATTTGTATACGAAATATTATATTATCTAAAATATGACGCTAATTTAAGTATTATAGTACGTTCAACGTGTATCTATATTCAGTTGTGATTGATTAAAGTAAGGGAAAGAGAAAATTGAGATTGGTACTTTTAGTGCCTTCTAATTAATAACTCAGCCGATATCCAAATTACCCGGATTCATTATAATACCGATATCGCATTTGTGAATAAGATATTGGGTAAACTATATGTTATCAAATGTTATGAAATCCACTTTTTATTCCTTGTCTGATACCT
>JAHZMV010002356.1:0-10575 GCA_027743765.1 Coecobrya sp. COE2 | reverse complement strand
TGAAATATTAAATAGGCTGACAGGAAATTTACTTTTTAAGAATGTCACATCAAATGGAAAATCTGGAGGCTGGTACGGTGGTGGTATAGATTATGAGGACAACTATCTCATCAATGGATAATTTTCAACTATGTACCTATCTCATTTTGAAAAACATGACGAATATTTTAATTGGTACGACAAGGAACAGTAGTGTAAATATTGTTTCATTGTAAAAAAATTTCAATATATTTAATATTTTTAGCTGCAAATATCCCCGTAGTTCAGTCCACTCCCTAGAGAAATTTTTTTTTGTTTCTTCGTGCTTTGAGTCAATAATATTGTTTTGTTCTTTCTACTTCCAGCTTCCATATTTTGTTGTTTTGAAAATATTGTTATTGAAATATATTGAAAATATGTGTTTCGAATTTAGACATAGAATTACTTGCATTCGCAGTGAATAAAATGCAAAAATAGGAGTATAAAGTTATGATAGTTGGTTGGATATCGAAATAATTTATTCTCACAGAAATATATTGGATATAAATACAAAAAAATGTCGAAACACGTCTCAAGCAAGTTGAGTCCACCCACACAAGCAAGAAACGATAAATCGTTTATATCAATCAGTCTTGTAGATACACAGACAATTTTTTATGTAAAGATGCATACATACATAGAGTACAGTTCACATACAGTTGGAAGAAGGAAAACGTGACGATCACATAATATAGTCTCATAAAGGCAAAGTGAATAGCAATAACCATGGAATAAATAAGTTTTTAATGGTAAAATAATATATGTACATATAGCATGTGTTAATAACATATTGGCATATTATATTAGAATAAGTCTAACCTATAATACTAAACAGGATATCACTTTCGCACTTTGCACTTTTTCGGGTATTTCTTGCCAGTGCACTTGTACATTTTATTGATTTTCGCTGCATCACAGTCAGTCATGCCACCTCTCCCATTTCCCATGCCTAATTCGCAAATGTCAACTTTTTCGTTCACTGGATAGATAGTGGGCTCGCATTTATCCTTCGCAAAGAGAAAGGCAGAGTAGTGCATAATGCTTCGCATATCGTAGGGAAATCCTCCTCCGGAAAAAGAGGGATTTAGTTCGAATTGCCCTTCTTTTTCTGCAATGTCAGTACACAAGCATAGAATGTTTTATAGAAAGTTAAAGAATGATGATGATGTAATTGCTACTTTATGTACCGTTAAGAACGCGTGCATCAGTTCATGATGTAACGGTAAACTTGCTGAAACAACCAGTGGATAGATTCAGGTGTTGAGCGCCCCCAATCATTCCAACGTACGAGGAGCAGCCAATATGTGCACGGCGAATATCAATGTAATTGCGATCATTTTCCCTGTCAACGAAACGAATGCACGTTTTTTCTTCGATTTCATCCATGGCATCAAAAATGGCGCTTTGTCGGCAGGAATCTGGAAAATTATATATTCGGATCAATACCTAATATTTATCATTTTAAAGAAATAATGTGCATCATTTCTATAAAAAGCTTACTCAGAGATTCATCCATTGTAAAAGGAATTTCTCCGTCTGGCCATTGCTTTCTGGAATATCTAAAATTGGGAGGTCTTAACAAAATCACCTTCTGGAACAATAATGTCTCCTCCGATAAAAGGACCTCGTTCAACCACACGGTCCCAGCGTATTAATATTTCTAGGAAGAAATAATGTTTTCATCTTAATTTTGACACTATTCCCCAATTGATTTAAATAATTTTGAACCGAAATCTTGATAATAACCTTGCTCCAAAGCCGAGGGTCTCAGTTTCACTTGCTGTTGGTTCGTCGGCTTTCTCTGTCGTCGTCTCCTTCTTCTTGCAGGCACTCTATTCTTTCCCTCGGTATTGCTCACCTTGTTTCGCTTCTTTGGTTCATCTTTTCTTGTCCTATTATTTTGTAAGAACCCTTGCGTAGCCGCAAACCTTGTTAGTGGGGGATACACGACATAGAGGTTGTCTTCCAATCCCCCATTATTTGCTTTCCCCACGGGACTAGTTCCATTTCCTGTTCTGGGCTCAGTCAGTCTTCTTCTCGGTTCCACCTCGTTGTAATCCTCGTCATACTCTTCCNTCGCTTCTTTGGTTCATCTTTTCTTGTCCTATTATTTTGTAAGAACCCTTGCGTAGCCGCAAACCTTGTTAGTGGGGGATACACGACATAGAGGTTGTCTTCCAATCCCCCATTATTTGCTTTCCCCACGGGACTAGTTCCATTTCCTGTTCTGGGCTCAGTCAGTCTTCTTCTCGGTTCCACCTCGTTGTAATCCTCGTCATACTCTTCCTCATCCTCGTAATAATCCTCTTCACTATTCGCATGCTCCTCCGAATAGTAGTCCTCATCATAATCATTAGCCTCCAATTCTTCGGGCTGAGGAATCACGGTCGTAGGGCAAAAATCCCTGTCAGGTATATACCTACACACACCCGGACACTGTTGACCTTGTCGCCTGGCATTTTTCTCGTTCTCCAGTTGGAACTTTCTCTTTCTAATATGAACCCGTCTCAGGTTCCCCTTATTGTAGTGTCGTGCATGGTCATGATGATCATTGGTATTCTTTCTTGCGTCTTCATTAACGAGGGATGGTTGTATTTCCACATATGTATTGGACTTCTCAAAGAAAGTGCCAGGATCTCCAGTTTTACTGGTGCCACTATTAAAGTAAACCAGAGTTCCAGAGACAATATCTGTGTAAATTTTTAATTCAACAGAGCAGTTATAGCTTTCCTTCCTTAAAAACCGTTAGTAAAACGTGAAAAATAATTGTAATTTTTCTCACCAAAGTTTGTCTTTTGTTGCTGTTGCTGCTGGCCTAATACTGTCGCCGTTGTCGTCAGAATCATTACCGACACCACCAATGCACTTGACAATGTTGAAATACATTCCTTCGAAACACTCATCATGCTCATCTTTTTCCTACTTACAGTGTCCACCGTCCACACACACAGTATCGCCTAATTGCAGATAATAAGCTTGACAATTTATGAAAATTGAAGGAAGTGTTGGCAGCAGCAGACCTAGTAACACTGCCCCTGCCCATGTACGCACGTAAATAATGTTGTACCTCTAGGCGGCGGCTTATACTTTACTGGTAGACAGCCAGAGATCATCTTCGCAGCCAACCTCAAGTCTCCAAGTCTCTCTCAAGCCATTTTTTCAAACAAAGAGAAAAAAACATCATCGTCCACCGACCTGTCCCTTGACATCATTCAATTCGTCTATTGCACTGCAATCACTAATATCAAATTATCGTCATCTTTATCATCATCATTTCTAAAGCTTGCATGTTTTTCTGTTGTATAATTTTTCTCTCGTGTTTTGTAACAAAACAACAAAAAATAAGCACATCTGTGCAAAATTAACATTAAAAAATAGTTTTGTTCTATAGCAAGTTGCTAATAAATGCATATAATATAAATGTAGTGGAGGGAGAGATGGCGATGATAATCATTATCATCGTCTAATCATCTTCATCTCACAAGAGATGAGTCCTTAGGTATATTATAGAGTGCAGTGTGCAAGCAACAAGCTAAAGTAATGTAATCAAAAATCATCCTTATTAGTAAACCAAAAAAATACTGACATCAGAAAAAAATGCAGCAAGATATTCTTCATCAACTTGTCTTTTAAAATATTCCAATGCTAGAAAATAATAGGTTTAAGATTTATGCTGCAGTCGAATTGCGCAAATTATAAAAGGATTCCCATTCGTTTTTTTTCTAAATATTTTTTTTATTTCTTTGCAAAACTTCCTACGCATTTTTAATTTACCATCATAATAAATTCACCAGAGGGTCCTATGACATGGCATCCAAAAAACTTGAAAAAAGTCATTCTTATCGTCTTCATCGCTATCACTCAAGAAAAGTGCATAAAATGGGCAATAAAAAGGCTTTGCAGGGATGATTGGCGAATAAGAGGGGATGGTTCGCTTTAAAGTTAAAGTTGCGGTGGTAATAACGTTTGAAGTACCGCTTGCTGCTGGTCAGTTTAAATTAACGATCTTGGGAGGTGATCCGCCGCCTTGACGTTGACTAATTCATCCCTATTAATTTTCTCAGTAAAGCTGCTTGTCTTTTAAAGCGCTTAGGCATAATAATTTGGTGGTTGATGGATGCATGGTGGTGAACTATGATGAAATCGATGCTAGTAAATTGGGTGTAATATTCTATGCTGACTAATATTATGACGATGGGAACAAGCGATATGATAATAATATGAGTAATGAATTATGAATAGAGAAAAAAGGTGGAGGGGAGGGTGAGGTATATTATGAGGACAGGTGAGGTGAACCTAATTACTACTCCCACGTAACAACAACAAAAACAAGAGGGGTACATAAAATTTGAAGAGGGTGTCCTCTTCTTTTTGACACGAATTGTGATGATCCATCCCTTGAATATGAATCCATTTAATGAGGAGATGAGTAACATGTGCAATATTTAATATTGTTATTGCTAGAGTTTATTATTATTAGGCATAAGGCACGATTAAACAATATCATAAAAATGTTTTTTAAAGATGTGATGATGTTGATGACTATTGATTGCTGATTGTGGTAGGTATGTAATTATAATCATTGGAATTTAACGGATGAGTAGAAGAAGAAGCAAAAATTTAATTTTAATTATAGGTTAACTATTAAACTGTTGAAAAGAGCTTGATGACATAGTGGTGTAATTATAAAGTAGGAGGAGGAGAAAGGCTGCCAATTTAAAAGGATACGTTAACAAACTTGTCTTAATGAAATAAAAGTTTGTTAACGTTTTAAAATAATTACAGAGGTGGTTAATTGCTTATCGTGATTTATTTTAGGTGTAGCGTGACGTTTGCAACAGTATTTACATCTTTATGAATTGGTTGCCTGTTAACGCATTCAGTATCATCAGCTCAAGTTATATAATATGAAATTAACAAATATTTTCCAGTTTTGGTTCCAAATTCAGTTTTATGATAATCCCCAGGGCATTGTGCATTTTTAAGTAAAAAATGTGTAATATTTCTGAAATGAGTTTCTATATATCAAGCATGCAAAATGTGACTTGTCAATCATATTTATACTCATGCCTTCATGCGTGTCATAATGATGCCAATTTTTGTAAAAGTTTGCGTGTGACGTGTGAAACACATCGTAGCTATTCATGCGGCTACTACAAGTTGGCCGGCAAAAGAAGCCTCGAAGGGATTCACCGGTTTTTTGCATAGAATAAAAAAGTGTTACATGGTAACTTAGCCTATGACGCACACACCTTTTAGGTGACATATTAATTCCAAATGTGATTTGACAGGAGAAGGAGAAACATGTACAATGCATATATTGCTGTCAAACTATCATATTATCTTCATGCTTGCCATATTACGTTTATCGTGATAAACCATTTTTTCTGTATAAAGAATGATAATATGCAGTAAATATAAATGCAAATTTTGACGATATTTTTTACAAACGATGAGGATGAGACGGAAGATGGTTTGGCAGGAAATGAACAAAAAGCAGCAGGGGAAGGAATTAAGCAGCAGAAATATATTCCTCTTTATTTTCCTTAATAAAAATAGCAACAAAAAGAGAATTGGAGATTTTATCGAGTCTATTTTATTATGAAATTGTTGGTATGTGGTCCACTTCTATCAACTTTGGACTTTTGAGTAGTGTGTAGGCATAGTAATAATGAAAATATAACTCACTGGGTATTTCATACCAAAATGAAAAATTAATGAATGAAAGTGGTGGTATTGTTTGTGATATCAAGTTGTGAATGGATGAGGATATACAAATATGAGCACTTTTCTTTCCCTGGCATTTCTCATCTTTTGGATTGTCAGTTGTCAGTAGCAGCATGTGTGCAGTAATGACTATTTTCTAAGGCCCATAAATTATGTAAAGGGACATCCATTTAGTAAAATTTTTATTGAAACAAATGTACTGTCTATTTAAAATGCACAAGGGAATGGGACCCGCACGTGTTGCGATATTACTTTAGAAAGTAAAGTAAACTACCAACAGTGCCGATGTGTATGTGTATGTAACTAGCAAGCAAGTAAAATCAATTGAAAGGCGTTCCTCCAACAGTTCCGGGTTTGGCTTGTCTCGGAGAGGATCATCGGCAAAAGAATTTCCGTTGAATTCTCACCTTTTTATTAAATAAGCTTTTCCGATTAATTACAAGTTTTGTCTTGTCTGATAATATTGTTAAAGTAGTTTATAATGCAGAGTCATAAAAATCTTGTGCAAGAATGGCAAAAGACATCTCAGCATTCTCCTCCTCAAACAAATTCTGGAGATGGGGGCAAACTGACAGAGAACTATGAAACCACCGTGATTCCTTGTTCTCCGACTTCGAAAAACTATGAAAAATTACGGAGAAAAATGTGGGAGATGAAACATCGCGTATGTCTCCTCGAGTTTGGGTTGGGATCTGTTGCAAAGCTAATGCAGGATTTGAATAGATTCAGTGGTCCTCAAGGTGCGGGGGGTGATGACAACCTGGCTCCTCTACAATATGTTGAGGGCACTCATCTCCAAATTACAGGACCATCAGCAAAAGATGAAAGCGGAAATGGATCTTACAAAAAGATTCTGAAGGGAATTGGAGACGTTCTTCAGGACATTGAAACCAGCATAAAATCGGCTACCAATTGTTGTCCTGCAAAAACGTGAGTTCTAAAAATATTAAATTGCTAAAAAGAATTTAACCTTATTCCTCTTGGAATTCTAGGGCGAATCAAGCGACCGTTGTGTCTGCTCCGCCATTGGCACATGAAACTGTACCACTGCAATCTGACACAGCCGGTCATTTGGGGAAAACGAGAATTTTCATTGATGAAACATAAGCCAGGTGAAAATTCGTTGACAATGACTCCAACAAGTGACTTGTATACCATTCAAGTGATGGAAAATCCAGGTGTCATGTTTCCCCCATCATCAATGAGATTTTCATCCTCGCAGCAGCAACATACCTACACAACCATTACTGGAAACATGGCATCTCTCAATCGGAATGAACATTACACTTTTGTTACTGACCCAGTCATTCAACCATTATCATCATTTGAAGCATTGTCAACACTTGCGTCTGTTGCCTCGTCAAAACACGCAGAAGAAATGATAAATAGAGGGAAAATGAATGAAATTTGTATGACGGGAAATATTGCTGACAATGTCGAAAAAATGGAAGGAAAACTATGCACAATGACAGTAACCGACGAGAAGACAAGAGGTCAGCAGCTTTTGAATCCATTCATGTTCACGGAAGAGGAGGACATTGATAACGTCCCATTAAAAAAGCGGCAGCGTATTTCCATGACGGTGGACTCTCCGGAAGCAGTATATATCAATGGCAGAGGGAAAGGTGTGAATACAAGACGTAAACGGAGGAAACAACGATATCATCAGTTGTAATTGTAGTAGAGTCCAAATTGAAGATGGTATTTTATTTGTACGTAGGCAATTTAATAATTACATTAAGTAATGAAAAAATATAATTTCAACTATTTAAAAATCTACTTGTAAAATACACACTCTTTCCACATGGCAAATTCTGGCCGGAGACGGTTTCAAAAGCATAATAGTAAATCCGAAAAACGGAATAATCATGCAAACAATGCTTTTATACTTTACGAGATGTCCTGTTCACAATACTCTACTCTCTAAAAATTTATTGTTGTGCTGTCATCAATTAAGAAATGATAGTAGGACATTTTTGCTGAAATTAAATGTTTGAAATAAAGTAATTCGTAACCTTTAGAAAGCAAGAACAATTTATTAATTATTCATTCCACCGTTTGTAAACTTTTCTGCCTTTTTCCAACGGAATCTGGAGGATCTTCAGTTCAATTATTTCTCTTTTACAGCAAGTATATTATTTATATCACTAGATCGTATGGTATATATCAAAAAGCATCAATAACCGTAGATATTCATTATTTCATGTCTTCGGATTGTGATTTGATTGTGCGCATTTGATAGGCTCTGATAAAATTCAGCAATGCATTCATAAACCCTTTAAATCTACGTACAATATACATTCCAATATTCCAAGAACTCCTGATTAGGTTTTAATTGATCTATGACAGTATTTATGAATGGAAGAGATAATTGACTAATGTTTTCTGTTCTTGAATGTCATTCTTCCATCTTCTCTGTTTGTCATGATAATATTGAACCATATTAGTGGCCTTTCTCATAACATCAGCTTCGATAAGCTAGTCACTCATAACTTGCCCAACACCTTATCTCAACAAAAATTATTTAAGATTTCGTCCTGTTATCTATCAAATCATTGCCATACTTTCTTCACACATAAATGAAGTAAATGGAAAGTAGTCAGAAATTGGTCGACAGCGGATTCTCTTGTGGAGAAAGGAGAGAAGGCAAATGCGATAGTCTACTTCGCAGACGGACTCAAGCCAGATTGTTAATTAGTTAATATATTCTAGCATTATGCATGTATGCAATTGGCAGAAAAATTATAACATTTAATTTTCCTTTTACAAAATGCATAATAAAATGGGACATGAATACATGATTTTGGGAGCAGCAAAGATGCAGCACAAGATTAATTTTTCTACACCGTCTTAAAATTGACAAACGCACTACTTTAGGGTCAGGTTGGAGTTTTCCGGAGTAATTGGATAAAAGTGGGTTGAAGTGTTATCGTTATCTTTGTTCTTATCGTCCTCTTTGCATAAAATAATGCACCGGTCCGCGAGGAAAGAAAGAAGTAAGAAAAGAGACGCAGCGCACAGTGACAATGCTTTACTGATACTATACTGCTTGGATTGTTGGAGTAGAATGCGTTGGCTAACTGATTAATAAGTTAGTGCTGTGGAGGGTGCTTATCAGCCCATTTACAATACTTTATGTAATTCGTTCTTATGTTCAACAAAGTTGGAAGGATGAGCTACATGCGGTTTGATATGTGGTACGGTATGCTCCCAACGTACAAGACTGAAGAACTCGGCAAACATTGCAGGCTTTGAAAACGCGTTCGTCATCAATGAAGGTTCCACTGCGCCTATTCTACTGTGCTTATTCTACTGCGCTTCTAAACAGTGATCAATGGGAACTTCTGGAGAGCTTCACTTCGAAGAACTACTCCTCCCTGAAAACTCAGAAAACATGGAATTGGAATTTTATCAAAACTCCCCTGTAACTTTCTTGGAGATGATTGCATGCTCTGGGAATTTGTATTTATCTCCAGGAATGCTTAAAATCTTATGTCCAGTCCAACAAAATCATAAGAAAGTGAAGTTAGAATGCATGAGAAGTATTAGAAAGCATCTAGCAAACATGAAAATATCAGTATTATCGAAGGGCCTGATCTAGGAAAAGGTAGAAAAACTGAGCATTTCAAAGAAAGTCAATTTCATAGGAGGGTCAGAAATTCAGTGAACCTGGCCGACAGAATAAAATCAGTGAAGCTAAGAAAGTTGAAATTGCAAAAACTCCAATAACTTTTAAGAATGGCCGAAAAGCCATTGAAGTTGACGATGAGGAGTCCCGAGGAAAAAATTCTGAAAATATTTACTGCAAACTGTACTCCAATAATTAAAACCGAAATTGACTGACAGAATAATGACTTGACCTCCATTGGTTATAGTAATAATTTTCGAAGATCAAGACTCTTGATTCAAGAGTGAAAACTGCTGTTGGAAGGAGAGCACCCCGACGTACGCCGGCGGCATAGGGCGTTTGAAAGCGTTCCTGAGGGAAAATTTTCATCAGGAACGCTTGCAAATTTATACTCTCAGGGCATACATTTTTACCCTGCATCCGAACTATCTGTGACGACATTTCATCGGCCATGGAAAGCTTATGGGTATTATTTGGCAAAATGGCTAAGGAGATTTGGACGGAAAATTACGAAAAAAGGCTTCCATGTTCCAGAACGTGTCGAGGATAAACCGAGTGTTAGACTGGATAATAATGGGGAAAAGGGCAAACTTCCTTTTATAGATTTTCTTTTGGAATAACCAAAATATTTGATGACAGAAGCTGAAATATATTTTGGATCTTATTTTGTGTACATAGCAGTGAGGTGCCTAGTATAATATGAGTTTAATGATTACAACAAAAACTATACTATAAGTAATTAGATTTATAAGTTTATATCTCGACGTTTTGAAAAATATGCACTGTAAATCTTTATCAAATAACAGTTAGTCAGTGGAAGAGTGTGAAAGGTTTGCGAATAATAATTAAGTACAATCTTACTCTTCTTTATAAATGCATGTACATAGTACATTTATAGTGTATCAATTGAGTGTAATTAGATTTTAGATTTTATTTCAAGGAAATGCTTTACTGTTAATTCCTTAACTTAATTGTTCAAACGTAATTGCCATCAGCTTTATTTTTGGTATTTCGACATTGAAATGAAAGAAAAGAAATATCTTATCACATTCAGTTACCTTAATTTAGTTAAGCATCAGTGAAAAAAATAAAACTTATGTTATAAATGAATGTCTTTTCCTGTTCAGTCAAAAGGTGAATTTAACTGGTGAACAGTATTTACAACGATAAAAAGCCAATACCATATTATGTTATTCTTTCTT
>JAHZMV010002355.1:0-15483 GCA_027743765.1 Coecobrya sp. COE2 | reverse complement strand
ATGCATAATGAACAAGCAAACTCGGATTACTTTCAGTTCTCTGAGCTATTCCGAGATTATATTTCTTTGATTGGATGTGTCAAGGTGAGAAAAAACTCCGAAACTGTTATTTTGCGTTTTACATATTGTAATCCTCATGGAATGGCTTCTCAAATCTCGCCAAAAATGACTTAATTTTGTTGCAGGATGTGTTTCATGAAAGGGTCAAAGCATACCAGACACTTCAACATGCTCAGCAGACATTAAATAAAAAGCGGGAAACAAAGGCCAAGTTGGAGCTGCAGGTGAAAACTGATAAGATTGCTCAAGCTAGAGAAGAAGTTGTTGAGGTAATACTTGGATTTCAGACCTAGTTCCTATAACTCTTATGATATTATCATTATCATCCAACTAGATTTAATGAGCCTACTTATCTGTTATTATATGATTGCAGTGGGAAGCAAAAGTGGAAAGGGGGCAGGCCGAATTTGATTCCATATCTAATGTAATTAAAAAAGAGCTCGAATTATTCGAGGGTACCCGGGTGAAAGAATTCAAAAAAGTGATAATTAAATATCTTGAGTCATTGTTGTCGCACCAGCAAGACGTAAGTGAACTCAAAATACCTAGATTAGATCGCAAATATTAAACAATGCATTATGAATACAGCATTTAATTTATTTTGCCAAATCTATTGATTTTAGTTGGTGAAATACTGGGAAGCGTTCCTTCCGGAAGCCAAGGCTGTTCAGTAAGAATTAAGGAAAAGGAAGCCGTCAAACAATAGAGACAAACAAAAAGGAGTAATCACTTTTCGAGCAGAAAGAAAAAAATCGACTTGTTTGTTTTCATCATCACCGTTATCATCGTGTAGTCCATTAAGCGCTACTCTTTATTTTCCAAACTTTTAGTGGCAAAATAATAATATATTATTATGCTACCTATTACATTTACAAGAACGGTATAATACGTAATGTCCATCCAATGCAGTGTGTCAATCAAGACGTGTATTCCTTTCTGAAACATATTACCTTCGTTATCTAGCAAGCGTAGAGACAATTTAGTTATTATTATTATCAAAATGATAACAACCTGTTGGGCTTTAGAAGAAAAGGGGAGAAAGAGAGAGGATTGTACATTACTTCTATTTTTTGAACGCTAATCCATACATAATACGTACATGCATAAACGTGTTGGTCGAGAAAGATAATAAGTTTTAGTGACTGAATTTACAAATCAATGTGTGTGTACATATTTGGAAGAATACAAATTTTTGTACCTATTCTATGGGAAACGAGTGATTCGTCTTGTCGTTTTTTTGTCAGTTCACCGCCATCAAATAGGTACAGTGAGATAAGGAAAGACATTTGAGTTAATATCAGTTAAAAATTTCGAAAAAGTAATAAAAACGATTTTATACAATTTTAGAAGGTTAAGGTGAAGGTAATATCGTTTACGCCTTGCTAGAGAAGTAGTAGTATGTATTGTGTAGAAAAGAAGGTGTTGGATATTTAAGCAGTAGCCCACCATTTCACTACGTACAAAAAATATTTATTACATACTAGTGCATTAGCTAGCTTTCCCTTTTCTAACAAGTTGAACACGTAGTACCTTGCCTTTTCCTCTTCCATACTGCATTGCATAGAGTAAATTCTCAGATAATCAAAGTAGCACCATTTTGTGGTGGTTGTGTGTGGTATGCCAACTTCGTCTCATTAATTAATAGCTCTTTATATATGTACGTTGTTGAACACGTTTTTCAAGTCAGCGTCTGACAGTTAAATCTGTTTGTTCTTCGGCTTGTTTGTCCAGTTTATAGTTATTGTATTGTTTTGGTTTTGTATACGGTTGATGGCTGTTTTGATCTGACTAGGAAGAAAAAGATGCGATAAAATAAAGAAATGACATTGACTCTATGATAAAGGTCTGCATTAATAATTCCAAATCGTTTTTAACGGTAATTATATAGTATTTAGGCATGTTCATTTGTGCCCGTAGACAGATTTTCTATAACTTTAGGTTTAAAAGGCTGTATAGCTAGATGATATAGCTTAAAATTTGTTATGTATTATGCTTTATTTGTTTACCAAACCTGTTGCTTTACGTGATTTGTGACCTGTTATACTAAAAAAGGAAAGTTTTGCTGAAAGAAATTTATTTTTCTCACAATCTCAAGAAAACAAAAAAATGAAGCTTATTCTAAAGAAAGGAAAGAATGATCAGAAGAGAATTATGGTGTAATAAATAATCGATGATATATAATTACATACATACATGGTCATTCAGTGAATTACTGTGCTCTAGCGTATTTACAGTCGTACTAATTGTTTTCTGTTTAAAACATTAGGAGTATTAGATTGGGCTTGTACAACATTCAGCCAATTAGACAATTGATCATTTTTTTGACATCAACGTGCTTTTTTTGAGGTAGAACGAGGAAACAGAGAAAAGTCGACTATTTCTATATTTATATTTTTAAGAAGAAGGAAAAAAAACATCGTGAACTGCGTTTATGCTATAATTGTTGACCAAAGCTATTATATTACGATATACATATTCTATATTATATACCTGTTATAATAAATATGTATTAATCACTATTCTATTAGATAAATATATCATGCTACTACATACATAAATATATATTCCTGTAATATAATACACCATTAAATGAAAAGTTATTGTTATATTAAACTAATAATAAATTCTTCTTCTCTGCTGACGTAGTTTTATTTGACCCTGTGTGTTCCCGACAAAAATAGCAAGCTCATTTCATTCAGCTTCTATCGCCATGTATGAAACTTTTGTAGGATTTGTTTTCTCATGATCTTGTCAATACGGTTGCGGATATTCATCAGTCAAAATCAGAAAGAAGTAACGGAGCAGTATTTTATCTCGTATAGTCAATCTAGTCACTAATTTGAAAAAGGCAAAAAAGGAAACTTATATGGCATAGTAAAGGGGTGGAGCCTGTAATGCGATGAACAGAGAAGAATCCTCTCCCTTGTGAATAACCTGACCGAGTTTCTGGGAAAGGAAATATGAACAGGCACACACACAGACGGTCATATTAGATCATGACTCATGACTTTTGTTGAAGATTTCCTTAAAATAATGATAAGACAAGAGAAAATATATACATTACTGCTCTGCAATAATAATATTTCCATGATCAAATATTGGAAAGTGCGGTTGCCTCTTTCGTTTCGAGTGCATAAGGCCATAGAACAAACCAAAAGTCAACCAATATATAACTTTTTTTAGTCATTGTGCTTGTATGTCGAGAGAAGAAAGTTTAAGAAAGAGCCGTCACATTTTCTTGTCTCTTTTTAACTTATAAATACATTTCCCATCCTTTATGAATGATGCATGTGTAGTATGAGATGCTGAGAAGCTAGTACTACTACTTTATGCATCAGCTCAGCTTACAAAACACATATCAATAATATAAACCACTTCTGTAATTCTTGCTTAGTGTCATCATCCAACCACGCCGAGTGTCTTGTTCTTATGCTCTTATCCCCTATCTTTCCCTCCCTGAAAGAATCACTTGCATGGACGACGCAAAGGAACAGAAAATAGAAGGATTCCATTAGAAACGGATTTTGTGGTGAAAGTAGTCGTGATGCTCTCTCCTTTTGCTCTCTTCTGCTTGACTTTGACTTTTTTCTTTTGTGACAATCCGTTACACTACCACGAATGCTGCCGCTGCTGCTCTGCAATTCTTTTGTTGTGTCCTTAGTCCTTATGCAAGTAACTGGATAACAATGATGGTGATGCGATACGTTTTATCTAGAAAAAAGAAGAAAAGTATAAAGCGCGGCGAAGGACTATCTGGGATAAAGCAGAATAAAAAAAGGAGAGAAAGAGAGTGAAAGTGTGTCTGTGGGTTGCACATGTGACACTCTTTCTGTGTGTGTGAAAATTGAATCGTAAACGAGGAATAGAATGGCCGTGATTATTATGATGATGATATCCCTAATGTTGCATCGTCATCATCGTGATTGCGTGTATATATATTATGCGTTATAAATATAGCATGCATGTATGTATGTTTGTATGTTTTAAGGAAAAATGGTAAAATAAGATGTAGTGGTAGAGGAAAGCGTAGCAAGGAAAACGAGTTGAAAGCATTGCGAGATTATTATTCTTCCTTTTTGCCGTATCGCTAAAATATATTGCGACAATGTAAGTGAACATGGTATAGGCTTTGGACAACTCTGGAACTGAACATGTTACAGCATGGCTTTTGAAGAAACAGTGCAACCAGTACCATTGTGTAACTACAACTGAATTATTATTATGTTCTGGGCTTTAAGAATCGTCTGCTTATGAAACCGATCCAGTTTCAACCAAAACTGATGATTTGTCGGGACTATAGATTAAAAAATTTCGGCCATTTCGGATGTCTGCTTTCTGCATAAAAGTAGACACCCGAAATTTTTGTGGGACAGTAAAATTAATCTTGGCATATACCCACACCTTACAACTACACTAGCTTTTATATGCTCTTATGCGTAAGGATAAATGCACGACTTCATTGTTTGGTGTAATAGAAATATAGAAAGGAAGCTGGATTGGATCCTCTGAGAATGAAATTCTATTTTTACAATGTTCCGTTAAGAAATCAAAATCCATCATGGGATCATGTGTGGTGCAGCGAAGAATTAACAATGAGCTGGATATGCATACACACACAGACAGCAGTATAGTACATAGAGAATAACCGTAAGTGAAGGAAATAATATGATAAAAATAATCATATTTCATGATTATCGTATGCAAATCGACATTATTATTCTTTGTCACCACTAAGGAGTCGCCTTTCTATTCCATTTTTTCCCTTCTATTCTTTCCATGTGTGCTGCTTAGTTCCATTGTATACCCAAATCTACACAGGTTCTTTACCTATACCGTTCAATCAGTGTAGGTATTCTTCAATTCAACGCGTTTCCTTCCCTTCACTGGAATTCGCTTTCACTATACATGCTCTACCATCACACACACCACAACCATCATCATCGGCTAAAAAACCAAAAATCCAACTTCTGGTGTGTGTCTGTTTGTTTGGATCCATTCAGCTGAAAAACAAGTTGACATAGAGGAAGCCTGTGGAAGTGGAAGAAAAGAGAAAATAGAGAAAGAATTGGGAAAGGAATTTTTCCCTTGCTTTCTCTACCGCTTTCTTTCTTGCCTCCGTCGTTGTTGGAATCTCCCTTTTCTGTTCTCGTATATCGGGTCTATCGTTATTATTACTACATATATTATTTCTAGAAAGGAAGTACCAAACTTGATAACACTACGATGGAGCGATTCGTATATGTGATATTGTGCAGATCTTCTGGTTTGATGATGATTGGTAATACCTTAATATTGTTAGTGTGTTCACTTCCAGCGTACCACCTTCACCAAACCGTACTGGTATCAAAAAAGGATACAGGCAAGAGTCAGACTTGATCATGACACTATCTATTACTTGAGGGATTACGCGAAACTAGAAATAACAGAACTAACTGACATCAGACAACACACAGCTTAGCAGATGTGGACAGATACCAATTGAGAGAAAGGAAAAGGCACGGATGGAACCAGGCAGAGAATATAGAGGATCATAGAAAAACCGCAACGAAACAAAAATGAAGAAAACGAACGATTGACACGGTTTTTAGGAATCGTTTTGATGTACAACAACGGAAATCCAACCAAGACACAAGGGAGCTAAAAGTCAAACAAAGCTGCAAAAAAGAATATGTTTGTCTTGAAAGAAAGAGTTGAACATACATAACATCAATTAAATATTAGATCGCACCAAATGGCAAGAACAATTCAATTCAATAATCCATAAGATGCTTTTTACTTTTTTATGTGTTGTGCAATCGAACGTTAAAGGTGAAAGATAGGTGGTTAGGTACAAAAGTATATACCTATGTATGTGCAATTGCAAAGCAGTTGATGCCGCATTAAATACTTTCTTACATTTTTATTGTGATCTTATTATAATTAACAAGATGGGAGCACGTAGCAGTTTGTATTTGTTACTCATCGCCTCCACTCTTCACCATTCATCTTCTGGAACAACCGCTAACTGCCAATACTGGAATCTGATCTGCATAAACTACATAAGCATTTCTCTCTCACTTTCACCCTTGACTCTGTGTAATATATTTTTCTTCTCATTAAAAATAAATACACGAGAATATAGAAAGGAAACATTGCTTATATGTAACAATGCAGAGTTGAAACATTGTTGACTTTGGCATGGAATGACATTCAACAGATCTATTTTAGGAGGACGAAGGTAGAAGATTGAAGATTACACAGACCAGAGAACATAATAGCCAATTCCTACCCAACTAAATGTGATCATGCTAAAAGATCATCGTGGTTAATCTCTTTTACCAAATTGAGTCATTGATGCAAACATGTGCATGTTCTTCTCAAAATCCGTATTACGTGATGTCGCGGCACTATAAATGCGTTATGTATAATGTTGATGATGCCGATACATGTCAGGCCCAATCGTGAAAAGGTTCTTCATGATTTTGATCATTCATGACCGCATATGATGCTAGAGAAGACAATGCTCAATATAGACCTAATCCGATGAATTTCTCATTTGATATTAAAACTAAAGCATTCAAAGAGAAAAATAAGCAACCACATCCGGAAAGTTGTTTTTATTCTCTCTCTCAGGAAAGCTAGTCAGCCAGACCTTCGGATTGATTGCTACCAAACAACAACCCATATCCACACAATCGGCGTTACCATTTATATAACGGTTTACAAGAGAGAAAGATAGAGGATTCTCAAGGCTTATGTCGGATAATTAACTTTTAACTAGCCTTGTGTGTTGTTGTCTATTATTATGCCACCAAGTTTTCACGCTTCCAATAATCCAATTGAACCCAGTTCGCATTAGTAGATTTCCTCCTCACACATGGCTAATGTTACGGACAGAAAGAGTTAAAACAGAAAGGGAGAGAGAGAGAGAAAGAGAGCGAATCTACAGAATACATAGAATGAAGACTGTGGAGCAGAAACATGATCCAATATCATCATAATATTCTACCCTGTGCAGATCCTTGGTTCATTTTACATGAAAGTGTTTACGTAATTTTGTACATTTTCCTGGCCACTTGATATCCGTCAGACTTTTATAGAAATAATGAATAACGCTATTGTTGACTACTGTTCATTTTTCATTTGTGCAATTTCTCTGAACAATTTTCCGTTCTGCTAGATTTGCTATTCTAGAGCACTCCCTTCGTTCCTCTTTTCATTTAGCTCTTTATTAAAATGTTCATTATTAGCTTACTTGTGACTGGAGAAAAAATTGTATAAAACAAAACAAAAAGCACACCATGCCACTCTACATGATTATATACAAAAGAGATTAGAGTTCAACTTACATACTCCATTACACCTCTCCAATTAATTTTCATTAAAAGGCATATCTGATTCAACTCAGAACTCAGCAAATGCACATGATATCTAGGAACTCGCACCAAGGCAGAAAAAACGGGCTATTATTATGTTTGCGCAATATTGCCATCGTTTAAAACTGCATGATTTGGTTCAAGTGGAAATTTCCTTCCCTTTCTGTAACACAAAACAAAACAATAACCGTATATTTGAACAGATGAACTACGGGCAAGCAAGATTATTGATGGTGCAGATCAGTTGCATATCGTAACGGTTACGTTATAGCAGGTTTTTGTACGGTGTACTTTTTGCGTTAATATGGTATGCAGATTTGTTCGTGTGTCTGCTTTTAAAAATACTACCACGGGTACCTCCCAGTCTCCCAGTATGCAGGTTGGCAGAGATATACGATATTTATTTCATCGTTGACAACCTTGACTTCACTCGTTGTGAGTTGACAGAGTTTTATGGAGTCTGAACCTCCAAAACCGTGAATATTTCTATGTACAATCTTGATCTGTACATTATACTGTGGAAGGCGAATGTTTGATTATGAAAATATTTATTTAAATTGAGTCGGAGGTTTATCAACAGGTTCTAGGATCATTACAGAGATCATTGGGGAATTAGAACAGAAAGTCATTGGAAAGCGTATTAATGAAGGTATTTTATACTTCACGTGTGTACCCTGTCAGCTACTTATTTACATTGTTAGTTGGCGAGTTTTTACTGGCGAATGGCGAATATGCATACTTTGTACAATAGACACGGACATCAGTATCACAACCTGAAGTAATATTGTTCCTTTTCCAAAGTTTATGGAAGAGAAAAGAATTGTAAATGTCTAACCAAAAGTGCTCCTTTCTATAACCACTTTCCTTTCCACTCAATTCATGTTCCAGTGATAGGTTTACATAACGTGTAACATAGACATCTCATTCAACTCATCACAACCGAACAAATAATAAAACTAACCATAGTCGCAAACTATATTCGTAGCCTTCATTTCTTGCAACCCTTTGCGCAGTTGAATATGTCTAGTTAAAATAGCTGAAATAAAGGGAACAGAAAAAGAAAAAAAGTGGGGTAAAGCTAAAAGCCACTTCAATTCCTTCACATCCAAATAAAAGGCAGTAAACAAATAAGCATATCTAACATTATATTAGTACTAATTTACACTGACTTATTTTTGAAATGGTGAGATTATTCACGACACCTGTCTATCTATTCGGGATTCATTTTTCTAAGAACCCAATGTTAAATTCCAATCAAATCGAAGCAAGTCTTGTAATCTAATGTTCCTCCTGCGATTGTACGGATTTTCTTCTTACAGAAGACAGTGTAACCCTTCTAAAAATCTCGAGGGCACCACTTCCTGTTTTCCAATGTAATTATTAAGATGCTTAGCGCATGTTCCATATTCTGTTTGTTTCCGGTTTAGTTGTATTGTTATTGGAGTGGTTGAGTAGGGACCAACAGATAATCATGGTCGGAGACTACTACTACTACTACATACATACAACAAAAGGAAAAAAGAAAGGAAAAGAGGCAAATATAAAGTACATAAGACTTTCATATTTTTATAGTAAACTTATAACAACCCAAATTCCAAATAGAATGTCATCCCAATGCCATGATACTATCATGCATACATTCACTAACCTCCATATTACAATAAGTATAATGATTTTACACATAGGTATTATGCAATATATGTTTGTGGTTCCATTATAGGATGTTATCATCTTGATCATTTTCTTTCTTTTTCTTTCTCTCTCACACACATTTTCATTATGTATTTTTTCTTCCTTTCTATTCTGATGAATATGTATGATGGTAAAGTAACGCTGCTAGAAAACCAAGCAGACCACTTAAACTTCCAACTAGCAGCTCTTCCTCTATTGTGTGGTGTCGTTGAGTGGTGCTTAAACCAGTTGTTGTTACTGCTGTGCTTTTACTGTTGGACAGTTGGATTTCACTAGCATAGTTGCAATTCTATGAAGAACACACACACAGTTTCTCTATCGCTGGTGGAGTGGATAGGTTTGTGGAATGAAATGAAGTGGCCAGAAAAGGATATTACACATAATAAAAAGAGAGAGGGAGTGGGGGAAATGAATAAATGTAAAAATGAAGCGTGTGTGTTTCTGCATTATTTTGGGACTGCCCGAATGCTCCCAGGTTTACTCTATCATAATCTGAGCCATGCACAACAAAGCCACAAATAGTTATAATGCCAGCTTACTTTCACCCTTTCTTTGTGTATAGCATCGTGATTAATACAAAATACATGCAATAATAATGGCTGGCACTTAAAAATTTGTGAGGTTTGAATATATGGTAGTGGTGCGTCTAGTATTTATGCAAGCAGAAAGGAATGATCCTGATGGTTGTTGATCTAATCAGTGGAACACTCCAAGAGAGAGAAAAGGAGAGAGGGAAAAGGAAAACAATGGATATAATAGCAAGCTAGACTACTTTTCCTACTTTTATTCATTCCTTTGTGCATCAAGCACACTTATTCTCCATTCCACTAGAAAACAAAAATTTTATTAAACGAGCTACGCACGTTGTATGAATTAAATACACACTACAAACATATATTTATTTACTCCTGCAAGGTTTGTACAAAGGTATGTGTTTCTTGATCCTCACTCACTCAAACTTCATTTCGATTGATTGCATAAAAAATACGATTACGTTACACGCATGTATAGTTATAAATATAAATAGTGTATACCCAGCGGAGGAAAAAAATAAGTAAGTTAGTAAGTTAAGGGAGGGTGTATGGAGTATATAAAGTGAGTAAGCGCTTAAAAATAAAATAAATTAGGCACAAACTCGTCGTAAATGATCATAATTATAGAATCGCGTGAGAGAAAGTGTGCGTATGTTTGTTTCTTCGTTTGTGGTAACATTACATGAGACGTGGGACATTATTACACGATACGATATATATAGTTACCAGTGGTCTGATAAGCAGATAATACTAGTGTATAATGATATAGAACTTGTTGTGTGGTGGCAAGTGGAGCCGGTATATAAATCAGTTGACTGGTTGCTCCTACCCTGGTTAGTAGTAGCATGCCATTTTGTTAGTTGTTTCGAGGACGATGTATGGAGCAAGAGGTGATTTTTTATTTGGTCTGTTTGCAGAAACAGAGGTGTACTTACTTTGCTGAAAATGGTTGTACTATGTAACTGGCTCACCACACACAAAACTTAAGTAAAAGTAAATAAATAACTATATAAAATGCCTATCATGATTGTTACATTCATCGTTAGAGTTTACACAAGGAGTGAAGTGTACATTTTACCTTAATGGGAAAATGCTTTGTTCTCCTCTTTGTTTTGTTTGTCTTGCTGCTGAGTCAAAATGGAGAAAGAGAAATGAAAAACTATGTATTCTATTAGAAATGAAATAGCTTGTGTACAAAGCGTTATGCCTGCGTGTGGACAAAAAAATTGCTTGGCTGTATACATATGTGGGCTCCTGTCTGTGACGTGAGATGACCTAAGGCTAAAAGGATCACATTATCAAGATCATATAAGTTATGTTTGACTTTCATAATAATTTTTTGGCAGGCGGCCCAAACACTAATAAAAATGCATAAATTTTGTTTTTCTTGGCGGGTTAGCAAATAAATGTTCTAAATTACATGGTGTATTCTCTCAAATAATGGTGGTAATTATGCGCTACCTTTATTTGCCTTCGTTTATATCTTGGAATGCATTAAAATCTTTTTCACTTTGTAAGTGAATATACATATCAAATTTACAATTGAAACTAGCTGAGTGCTTGCAATAAACTTTTGTACACTCATTTAAGTACACCATGGAAAGACTTCAGCATTTCAGGTAAACCGGAAAAAGTCTAAAGAAAAAAATCATAAATCATCGGTTCTAAGTTTACGATATAATGTGTTACTATAATTGGGTGCCCCTTCATAGGATTTTCATATACATAAACACAACTTACGTACATTGCATCGTGAATCAAATAGCGCTACCAAAAGCATAGGATTGTTGTAATATACATTTCAGCGCATTCGTATGCATAGAGAAACCGTGTCCCACAAAAAATTAAGCAACCATCAAATGCACAATAGAAAGTAAAATAAGAACAGCTTAATTGGAATTGTTGTCATAAAATGAAAGTGGAAAAATTTGTTGTGCCAAGAAAAAGAGCATTAAAAATTTTAAGTGACATTTTTCCTGCAACTTTCTCCATTTGCCGAGAGTATACTTGCACTGTTAGTCCAGAAGGAGATTAAATATTTGTACCTACCTCATTCAAATCAGATGTAGGAAAACTTCAAAAATATCCTAATTTTATTAGTCTCTGTAGGAGTAATATTATTGCTCCAAATAAAAAAATGAATCTTTAGTGCGTCATCACCTGATACACACACACACCTTATTATCTTGGTAATGCTTTAATCTGTAAGAAACTGAATCCTGATTTTTTATTGTCGGGATTCCAGCAAACGTTCAGTTTTTATGGGTCCAGCAAACCGTGCCGCACCTCCATGACTTTACCTTAGTATCCAAATGTATATTTTTATATCTCGGGTGGATCCAAACTTTCTCCTTTGCTTATTATGCTTTCCTTGGTATGTTAGAAAAACAACAGGTTATACTGTTACCTCTCTGCTGAAAAGGAAGCTGGATGCTGGTGTTACACAACTGCACCCACTCCTGTCTTAACTAAGCTATCTTGTTGCATGCTGCTGTTCTTTTTCTAGAGAAAACCCTAACGGTACCCTGTTATATGTTACTACGTAGTAGATGGCGGGAGCGACACAAAAGAACATAAAAAGCTCTTATTATACTTGGGTAGGTGGGAGGTGGAAAGCCAACATGCCACAATAATATTTTTACGAATGTCTATACAAATGGAAAAATCATGCTAGAAAAATAAAGATGTAATGTTGGTCGTATGTGTGTGTTTGGAGTAACGACCACCACGAAAAAAAAGAAATAAAAAAGGGTAATAATGTTGGGGGAAAGGGAGGAAAGAAGAAGAATTCATGTAGCACGTATTTTTTTAAAAAGGGAAATTGCTTGGGTAGTACCGGTGAATCTTCCTCTTCTATTTTTTTCTTACATTGCCGAACTTCGAATGCACATAAAAGCATATAACATGAGAAGAAAGAGAGAAAGACAATATATTCCAATTGTACTTCTTCGTCAAGTTTCACTTAACAAAAGAGAAGGTGGAAAGGTAAAGAATACTTCAATGGCAACTTTCTTCTTCTGTGTATAGATATGTGTATTTATAACTTATATATCCCGCAATGATCGCCCTTCTAATCATTATAACTTTTCTACTTGTTATTTCCTTTTCCCTTTCTTTCTGTTGCTTTCACTTACAGCAGTAGTGGAGTACACTGATGTAGTAGTGGTGTCCATAGATTATGTTGGCGTTTCACAGAGGGACGATATATACGGGTCTCACCATGGGACACGACATTTTAGACGAAAGTATAACAAGAAGCAGCAGCTAGGTCTCTAGGTATAGAGAACCCGTTATTTTTCGCTTCCTTATTACCACATGAGCGAATGAAAGGCCATGCCGCTGCTGTTCTTGTTCTGCTCACACAGGAGTATGTCCATTAATGCCTGTTGTTGTACTACAACAATAATATACAGCTTCATTTTAGGCGAGAAGGTTAATTTGACCACAAGGAACACATAATAATGACGTGTTTTATCTCTCTCTCGCTCCCTTTTCTACCCGTTTTATTTCCTCCTCTTATTCTTTTCCTTCCATATTTGCCATTCAATTCTTTTAAATAAAGTGTTCTGATCTAGTGGCGTGGCACCATCCACCACATACACCCGTGATATTATAACCCTTGCCGCATGGCCATTTCCCCTGTAAAATATGTAGGACGCTTCAAGTTTCGGATTTTAGCATTTTTATAAATACGTTTCTTCTGCCGCTGCTGAAAAAAACCTTCACACTAAATAACTGCCTGCTGCTATCTCTTCACTTTCCACTCAACTGCATTTCCCATTTTAATATACATGCACGCTGTTGAATATTATAATCATTCGTTTTGAAGAAGCGGAACAAGCAGAAAGAAAAGTAAAACATGAATGTGAACATGATCGTTTCTCTTTTGCACTATCAGTACGTACACACACCAGGAGCAGCAACAGCGGCAGCAGCAGGATGGATATTTTTTATGTAGGGAAAATGGGAAATAGTTTTAAATGAGCAGGGAAAAGGGTAGCTCACACACAAAGAATATAATATTCTATTTAGGTTGTGTAAAAAACGACTGATATGCCTCTGCTCCTAAAGAAAGAGAGAAAAAAGTTACAAGAAGGCTTCTTATTTCTTTCTTTTCTCTTATTTTTATCTTCACTCCGCTGAGACTTTTGAGATCTCTTCTGCAGACGGGAAAGTAAGTGTTCCTCTCGCTCTCTCTACACCTATCTCTGCGTTCTGTTTGAATTTGTACTTTGGGTGTTTCTCCTTCAGACAACAAAGAAAATTACACACATTAATAGTATGCGTATTCTTCCATTTAAACGAGCATCGTATTACAATTTTTTGGGGAGTTGTGAAAACTGCTTTTGGTTTTCTCGCTTTCCTTTTCATTTTTTCTCAGCAGCGGAGATGGCACGTTTACTACTACACAAGTACAGTAAAAATGTTGATATACAAGTAATAATGTATGATATGATTGTCCTAGTTTTTTCTTCGCTCTTAGAAGTATCTACATCTGTCTTTCAATCTTCTTTTTCCGATGCTCCTGCTCTTCCTTCCTTTCTCTGCATTGAAATGGTTTTCTTGAAAGGACCTGGAAAAAGCTTAGAAATTTTAAAGAAAGAATGCGAGGGTTTAAATAATAAATTCCACAAAAAATATAAGATAATATAAGGTTTTTGAGAACGCGCGGCGGTACCAGCAGGCGGACATATTTTTACTCATTTCATTTTTAGAAGCCCGAACAAAGCCAAAATAACACTTTTGTTAAAGATTTTTCAGTTTTTATTGAAAAGAGTGCTTACGAAATTATGTAATATTGTTACATATACTTCATCCGATTATACTCATGTTACGTATTGCACTTCGCATAAACTTTTCTAGGCTGTTATTGAGAGAGTAGGGAACATTAAAGCAATTCGAACGACTGTAGATATGGAGGAAAGAAGCCAAGAAATACATTTCAATCCCGATTTGATATCATTTTTATTGCGAAATATCCAGACATACATACATCCAAGTATTCTCTCTGTTCGAGCGTCTTGTATCTGAGCAGAGTTTATTTTATTTTTTNACGACTGTAGATATGGAGGAAAGAAGCCAAGAAATACATTTCAATCCCGATTTGATATCATTTTTATTGCGAAATATCCAGACATACATACATCCAAGTATTCTCTCTGTTCGTGCGTCTTGTATCTGAGCAGAGTTTATTTTATTTTTTGAGAAACGATTGTACAAGAGATCAAATTTATTCTTTGATTCACTTTCTCCATCATGTATACAATCTCAGAAACATAGTCTCTCTTATACATGCTGTGTTTATGTGCTTGTGTGTGGTGTATAGTGGCTGAATACTGTGGTGATATCATAAATATAAATTTCATCTTTCCTAAAAACATTTTTGTCGTAAAATAGCTCAAGTGACATAATATTGCTATAAACATCATCACCATTCGCCAACAGGACCCGTCACCACAATCATCATTGTAATATTTTACCATGGCGTACGCATACAATCAACTCCAGGCACATGGTTAAAATAAAACGTTGTGAGTATGCAAAAAATTGCAATAAAAAGTTTTCTCAAGATGCTCAATCCTTCCGTATTTGGAAAGCCTCCTGATGCACATATCAGCAATGGATCGGTGAATATAAGGAAAACCCTTTTGGGAGGATGTACGGACAGATTGACATATCATTGTTATAGAGTGTAGAATCTGGTAAAGTGTACATTCAATTTTTACTATTTTTGAATTGTCGATGTATATGTTTGTGTACATATTTTATCGAGATTGTTGATCCAAATACATTTCCATAATATCTCTTTATTCACCTTGCAAATTCTGAATCCTTATATGCTC
>JAHZMV010002354.1:0-11186 GCA_027743765.1 Coecobrya sp. COE2 | reverse complement strand
ATTTCTTCCAGGCAGCCGCACACACTTTTGCAATTTAGAGCTACAGTTACAAGTAAATGCAATATTTATGTTTTCTTCCGACCCTCCAAGATTGACGATGATTTTTCAAACATCAACTGAAAAAACAGAAATCATGTTTCTGTCTGAGTGTATATTTTGAAGAGCAAAAAAATCAGATTTTTTGCGATATAATTCAATTCTTGACACTCTTTTGAACAACGATCTGATGATAAAAACGAAAGTGCTTACTGAGGGAATACTAAAACCGTATACGTACTGAGGGAATACGTAATGTATCTCGCGATTCCATTAACTTTTTTATGCTGTTTACTTTCTGACAAATGATTTATTTATGATTTTTCAAATTCTTTTGGCTTGCAAAGAAAATGTAAACTAAAAAATGATTTTATACAGTGAAATACGTTATTGTGTTACAAAAATAGTGTTTCTAAAAAGGAAACTGATGTTATGCCATAGTCAACAGTAAACTACTGTACTTATTTATATACCATAGGCCACACAGTTACAATGGTTGGAAGAAAAGCTCTGAATATTTTTTTTCAGTTTTCCATCAACACAGACTTGCTTATTTACTCGTAAAAGACGTCTGAGAATCCGAATCCATTAATCTTCAGTTTATGAAAAAGACTACACGTCAGTTTTTCTACTTCCACAGTTGGAGCTGAGTAGAGAGTGGGCAAATTGGAAATGGAAGAGACAAGAACTGATTTCAAACAAAGTAACAGTCTGATGCTAAATGTTTAGCGACTCAAACTCAAGCATAATACAAAGTATACCTTTTCCATTTTCACATCCATTTACAAAGATCTCTCTCTTTCCTTCTTTCCAACAACACCTACTAACCTTTTCGGCTATCTAGTAAGTATAATAAAGCAAGCTTCAAAGAGAGAGACAGAAAGAGAAGGGGAGTGCGTGGGGGTTTTCTTATTTTTTTACATTTCCATTCTCACTGATGAAAGATCCCATTCACTTTTCAACTTTCTTTCGAGGTTTCTTTCGTAACAAAGTAAAATAAGTAAGGAGAGCAAACCTAGAGAAAAGGACTTGAAGAAAATGTTATTATCTTTGTATTTATTTATTTATTTTCTGACTGAACTATACTGTAAGGCTTTAAGCTGTTTGAGAGAAGCTTATGCTTCAAAATTATATAGAGAGGGTCCATGTGAAAAGGAGTGCAAACACTCATCTTGAATCCTTTCCTTTGTATGATTCCTCTTCAAAGGAAGCATTATAATTTCGTATTTTTAGAGAGTGAATGGTTGTAGGCTGAGTAAACATGGTGTACTGATAAAAATGTTAAATTATGGGTATTGTAGGATGATGATGTCCTCATCCTCACTGTCCAACCAACCCGTGTAATAAGTGCAAAGAGGTCAAATTCTTCTTTGAGGTATTTGTAGAACGTTATTGAATAACAATGAAGTTCCAGGAGCAGAGCAAACTATGTATTTGTATATAAATGCGTCTGCAATTTTCCAAATGCAAATCAAATCATGCTTTTTGGTTTGCTTGTTTTTTCTTTCTGTTATCGTGCATTTAGCGTTAGTTTGGAACTATCGGACAAGATGCTTGGCATGTTTGTAATCTTGGTTTACTCAAGATACCCCACACCGTCACCATCAGTCTACACTCTCTCCACCAAGAGATTAGAATAATTACATACCTATCAGCATTGCCAATTTTTAAAATAATTACAAGCAATCTACTAACCATTTTAGGCATTATTTGGGAAGTCAAAAGTGACATGTACAAATGCCACTTAATTTGTGTGAAATTCACACTCGGCAGAATTTAAAATAAAAAGTAAACAAAAGCTTGTTTTCAAAAAGAGACGACGACCATTGTGGTTTACCACAATCCGTAACCAAATCATGAACATCTAACAGTTATTCTGAAAAAAATCCAATTTAATGTCATATTTTTTGTTACGGTCAGCGGAAGGACATACATTACATATACAGACAATACATNATTCTGAAAAAAATCCAATTTAATGTCATATTTTTTGTTACGGTCAACGGAAGGACATACATTACATATACAGACAATACATTCATATATTTTACTGCTGCCGAGTTAGCGAACCGTAATTAAAAGGATCTGGCTTTGTGGCATTCTGCCTAATTTTTTTTCTCAAGGGATCAACACATAATTATATGCCACTGTACCGACACCAATCGATAATCTCATTGTAAAAAATCGAATGGTAAGATAGCTTTCACGATACGCATTAGCGAGAAGTCAGAAATCCTAAAAAGGTCAAAAAGTCAAAAAGTTTCTCCACACTACCTATCTACAAAATTAGCCAATTAGAAAGTATCTACCATAATTTGAAGCTGCATAGCATAAAAAATAAGCGTATTATATAAAATTATGCTTTTGTAGCCGATAGCTTGACAACGAAGGAGGAGTGAGCTTTCAAAGATTATCGGAAATTCATCAACATCACCGTTCTAATCTTATCATGTCAATTAGCACATTTTCCATACTATCACCTTCACTGATTTGTAACATAATACCTTTGTTTAATCCACTTTTCAACGTCATCTAATATTCGCGTACCATGGCGTATCCTTTTATCTCTACAAGATTTGGTGATTTCTGCTAGCGTTTTATACATGCTCACACTACGAACCCATGTCACCTCAACTAATCCATTATTCTAATCGCTTCATCTTAAAAACTCCGCTTTCTAGCCCTGCAAAACAATAGAAAGGAGGTGCCTACATTTTGATTAGACTGAATTACCACATTGCATTGTTGCACCAAAAAGTCAATTATTCATGCATGTAGTGTCTGCAGTAGTTAGTTTATAGGCATCACTTTAGAAATTAATGAATTTTACCGACAACACAATGCATGGCCTTGGACAATGGGAACGTTTATGTGCTATGTGCTGCTTGTGCTACTATTATTGCAATTTTATGAAGGAAGATCATGCTCTTGTATTTATTCTTTACATTTTCACATTTGCAGTTCTACATTTCAAATTTCATGACAAGACATCATACAAAAACCTTACAGCTTTTGCTACCTCATATGTCATAAAATCATCAAGCAAACTATATTTTTCTTTTCCGTCTGCACATTCCTATACCTATTATCTCCTGTACGTATACCAAGTCACGTTCCCATATTATTGTTTATCCTATTTTTATACTGTAGAATGAAAAGAGCAGTGATATTTTATGCCTCGACAAAGGAACGAGAGTATACAAAGTATAAAAGGGGGACTAAAAGAAGAGGACAATGTTTGCATTTATATCTCATGCAAAAAATCTTGCCTGAGGAGTAATCATGACATTTATAATGACTATATAGATAAAATTTATAAGATGAAGCATGTTACCACCATCATCACATTAACAAATAGTGAAAGTGTGCCCAAAGTATACACGGAACACTTGTATTATACTTGTCAACGATGTGCTTATAGCAAGTACTATAAGTACTCGTTTTATTATTGTTGGTTTGATGATGTTTATGTGGGCATCTTCATATGAGACAAAGAGGAGAGAGAATAAAAGATAAAACAAATTTGCAAGTATGTATGCATAAATAAGCAGAAGAGGTTGAAAAAATGTAAGCAAGAAAGAAGAGGGTTCGCTGAAGTGCATTTATAACACATTAGTAATGTCCTTTTCACAGTTTATGACTATGACGGTTTGCGGTGTGGTGGGGGTGTCGATGTAGGGTGCTTCATTATTATAATAAAAAGGTTTTATGTTTGTTTGCAATGCAAATTGCAACTTATTATTATCTATTTCTGGTCAACAAGGGTTACCACTTAGCGCATAATAGGTTGTTCGAAAGCAAGAAATTATCAACCGTATCAAGCATTACTGAATGCATGAATATTTATAAAAAATAGATATTGAATAACTGAGCACCTTTCGAGCAGTTGAGTTGTTTATTGAAAGATTAGATCATAGTTTTTTGCATTTTTTTCTTCTTACAAATTGCAGAAAGCGGAGGAGTAACGTACGTACGGCAAGAGGGATACCTATACACGGTAATAAAAATGCAACTAACTAACTACATGGTGGTATCTGCTTTCATAAACATATCCGTGTCTTCTTCGCAGTCTCCGCTGTTTCACAGTTTGCAGATTTTTTTCGCAAGATATCTTCCCATTAACTAATAATGACGTGCACTTTTGCACTTTTTTGTGATTTTTGAAAGTGATGCAAATCATTTTTCATGAGTAAACTTACAATTTTACATTGTTCTTGCATATTTAATTTCCCATTCAATCGTCAATCTAAAAGCGGCGAAGGAGGATATTGATGCGATATGCATGCACATAATTTAACGCGTATCATCACATTACCACCACCATGATGATCATCGTTCTTATAATCATCGCCAACAGCAATGCCACAGCTATAAAATCGCTATGAGGTATATATCCGTTCAACCATTACCAATTACATCGTTTCTGTTTGTAAAAGCAGCTTGTAGTTTGCAAGAGTGGAGTAAATTTTAAAAGACAAAAAACGCCCCGCGAGTATCGTACACGACGAAGTTGTGCCATAAAAATTTTGTTATTATCAAAAATTATCCCTATTAAAGGGACATTGATATATGGGAAGACGAGCAACTATGTATAGCTGTAGTAGTATGTAGTAGAATTTCCGATGATGACGGCCTGTCTGTGGTACATATGTTACTGTCTAGTATACTTTCGACACTTCCTCTTCATCATCACCAATATATTTACTACAGAAAAGTTAAAATATTTCATACTAATAAACATTGTACTACTGCAACTATCGCAAAATATCTACACTGTCGATGCGATGATGTTACACAACGTCATATATAGAGCCTTTGGCAGATGTGCCAATTTATTGGAATGCACAATTACACTCTGCTGGTGGGGTCATTAATAACAAAACTGCCAAGATATTACAAACACTTTTTGCCTCATTTTTGGAAAAAAATCGTGCCTTAAATTTTATTTATATTTTTATCTAATCACTACTACGGCACATACACAACAAACCAAGCTGAAATATGTGGTCATCAAATTTCATTTGCATTTTTAACATAGCCTGCAATTCAGTTAAAATGTGTGTTTAGTTTTCACTTGTTTTTTTTTAAATTTTAATAAATACAATGATAACTTTCAGGCATTTAAATTTATTATCCCTTTCGCATGCAATTATTGCATTACGTTGACATTAGTGGTCCAATGAGACTAGAGGAGGAAAAAAGTGTGTCATGTCCTCTTCTTCATTTCATACCTCAAGAAACTCTCAAATTTGCCACTGGTAGGTAGCCATCCCATCAGACTCTTCTCTGAAATTTCATTCACTTTTTGTTTAATTCGCTGTTGCGGCTGCTGTTTTTGTTACACCAGAAAAAAAAGTTGCAACAATGCAGCAAAGAAATGAAATCTCCTGTCAGATAGTTGCATCTGATGGGACGTTCTTTTCACTTCTCTTTTCCAACAAGGATAAGTGAATGTGTATTATATATGCCTACAAAATATAATTTCTCCCTTCTCAAATAGATTTTTATGAGACGATAGCGTGCGTACTACTTTTAATATTTCGACAGAGAACTCAAATTCGCACAAATCTGAATCACTTTCAAAACGGGTTCAGAAACTCAAAGGGAGCAAAGGATACGGCAGAAGTTGAGAAGTTCAATTGTCCTATTCCCTAATAACGGATACATGCATCTATAGTGGTAGGACGGCTGGTTATATAGACACGTTATAATTTGAGGTGATGCGCTCAGTAACGCTAAAGCAAAGAAGAAAAATGATGATAGTGATTATCCTTCCCATTATTACCTGTACTCTGCATTTCTACACATTATTATTATCATTGGTCAAAATCAGTGATTATCATTGAACTGTTTTAGGAACAATCCGTGACATTCTTCATTAAAGTATATGAATCTCAATTTTCGTAAAGATCCTGACTACAATTTATCGCGTTTGCTATGCACATTAAGCGATATCCCTATTCGATAATAGTCAACAGTGTGCAGATAGGTATGTATTATTATATACCATTCGTAAAACATTTAAATTGATCATAGGATCAAATATAATTTCACGGTTTGTAATACTCTCCCCAAGGCATACAGACAATTTTGAAAGACGGTACTACGGATTTATTGGTTAGTTGATTCAATTGCTCACTTTTCCGTGGCGTTTTTATGCGTGTTGCTCGATTTGTTTGTCTAAAGGAAACAAAACAAACAATACCATACAATTCTATTTCTGTGTGTTGTGTACACACGGCTTAAATGAGCCTAAATTGATATATGTATGTGGAAGTTCAAATGACAGAAACGCATTAGCAGTTCGTGCTACAAAGCAATAAAAGGCCAGGTAGCAAATCACTTCATGTCATTCGCATTCACTTCGGTAAATCAAGCCAGTGGATTAAGGGATATCAAATATTTACGCTGATTGAAAAGAAGTGAACAGTACCAGAGCACCGATACGGTTTCCTATGTCGGTAAGTTCTTAATTTAGGTCGATGTATCATCATCTTCATTTACTTTAGTTCCACACGACAAAACTTAGCCGGCCGAATAATATGTAGGAAAACTTACTGTCGTGATTATATAGACTGTATTTGTTAGACTTGGTGCTAGTATTATATACTATATCACACAAGTCAACTTCTATTATTTGAATTGTATTACGTGCTATAATACTTATACCATTATATAAAAATATGTTATAGACCTGCTTGGTACTCCATACGAATATTATGTTTAATATTTTCTTTACTCCAATAATAGTTAATGAATTCGCTGCATTGCGGTATCAAAAGAACACGTACAAACAAAAACGTCCATCCGCTAGATGATTAAGAATACATTATATTTACTTGGTCTCTATAATGCAAACAACAAATACACTCGTAGTAGAGTTGGAGCGCTTTTGTTTCTACTTGTGACTTGCGGTTTCGAGACCCAGTCACTACTCTACTGACTTGCTAGAGTTGTTCAAAGGAGTTTTTTTTGGCATATGACAACCTTTGCTCCGAGGCTATCTGTATCTATTTCGATATACGTAGGTCTACTACATCCACAGGCTATGCAAGTCGTGTACCTTTGTAACTTTTTCAAAGCTTTATTTTTTGACATGTAACTTCCCAGACTCCCCAAACTACATTGACATATTGCTTTCAAAACTTTTCGTGAAGGGCTGGCATCATTAAATATCACACATTGTTTACTACCAACAGAGAGGACAAGAGAGAGACAGTTTACGCTGCTTTAGATTTTATGCCAATATGAAATGGTTTTGCCTTCCATGCATCCCAAAAGGTGAAGATGAAACAGACTGGCAAAACACTGGTGAACAATAACAAACAACTAACAAGTGAACCGCAAATGAAGCTTTTGACGACGACAACGACGACTGCCATTGTGGGTATTTGCTTAAAAGAGGTTTATGTTAGTTAAATCATGAAAATTGTGGTTTGTTGATGATGATTTGGATGTGTGTGTCTGTTGTTGTGCAATGCCATCAACCAGCTACCAACATCGTGCTCAATATTATATATTATCATCAACATAATTTCAAAGTATTTATTATATAGTGTTCGACTTTGTAAGAAGAAGGACATAACCACAACAATTGCTTCACCGTAGCGGAGCATGATTGATGTAGCTTTTTACCAGAAATGTTCCCTCACAACAATCAAGAGGGTTTTCTTAAAAGTCTATGCTATAGCACGTGGTGGTGGGAGTATACACTGCTTCTGTCAAAGAAGACGATGACAGTAATTTGTCCCTTTTGAGTAAAAACGGTGGTGGCGGCTTAGTAGTCGCTGATGTTGTGTATCAAACCTGCGTAGTACCTATATTGAATGCTGGGACATGTTTTCCTCTTGTCGTGCAGGCAAAACTGTTCAGTATTGATTTTGCGAGGCTCATTATTCATTCTTTGTCACACAAAGTTTATAATTTGTTATTTTCATGCATCCGCATTTTTTTGGGAATTGCTGGGTATTATTGTTATAAGCTCACTTGAACAACAATAATAATTTACTGCTTTTCAGTAGCAGCATTAGTTGCAATTTATATTGAAGGGTTGTCAGGACTGTTGTGATAAATGAAAGACTGTTTTTGATCACAACCAGAAACGTTACATAAGAGGATTTACATGAATCATCATAGAATAACAATTTATAACTGTTTATTTATTTATTTATTTATTACTCTGAGTGAATCATCATCATGATGACACTTTCGATTTTCAAGTGTTCCCAAAAAATAGACGAGAAAATTGAATGACAGTAATAACCATTATCATTAGTTATTTGCGCAAAAAAGGGAAAGGATTGGGGAGAGATGATAATGGTCCTTGGCGTAAATGTAATAAATAATATAATAACCAATATTGATCGACAGTGAATGTTATACAAAGTTGGTTATTCATTTCTATGCGGCAGTTGTATGAATTGAAGCTTTGTTGTATTTGTAGTGGCTACGTGATCGTATCTTAGTTTATTTCATCTTTATACATTATTGCCAGTGAAATGTATAGAATAGATAATAATATGCGAAATAAGCACCTAATTCACTTCACTCACAACGTCGTAATCACAAAAAGGGAGGAAGGATCATAATCATTAAAAATGTGCCAATTGCAAAATTTACCGCATGCCCATTTAATCAAGCCACCATTGACTATTAAAAAGCATCTTCTTTAAGAAGACTTGTTACTGTTCAGTCAGTCAAACTTCGTGCCAAACTAATTTAATTTTCCCAAGTTAAATAATAATTGTACTGATTGAAAAGCATTCGTGGTGAAGACGAGCTGTCCAATCTTATTTCAACCTTTATTAATAAAAATGTGTAGACATCATATATCTACCATTCACCAGTTCTCATAAGCAATAAAAAGTTACCTACGCACTTTGATAGATATCGAAAAGGTGCTACTAAAGCGATAAAATTGTAACGTAAGAAGGTAAGAAATGAGACAAGGAAACTCTTGATCTGTAATCTGCGCTGCTTATCACGACTGTCGAATAAATGACAACTCCTTTGTTTGCCGTAAATAACTAAAGCGCGTTACTTTAGATGGCCAAGACAGGTCACCGAAGGTATCCCAGCTCAGATATAAATACCTTGACCAATATTTCTTGCGTATATCTTATTTTGTAAACGTTATATCATATCATCATAAATATCAACTAATGCACTGTTTTACACTCAGACATTGTCTGTAGGCCCATTCTACTTGTCAGTTTTTGTTGTGGAAGACCTTGTCTTACAAAATCCAATCAGTTATAAATAAGCTGCTGTATAGTGACACAAACGTGAAGTAACTTTGTCTGCTGCCGTTGTTGGCATTTGGCATTATGTATCACCCCACAATATCTACTTAACTCATACACTGCATTGTATTCTTTATGACAAGTTGATTTACTTACTAGCGTTTTGATCATCTAATCATAACATATTATAATCTAATTTGCATTTATGCTAATGAATTTTTCAAGCTTTCTCTTTGTACAAGGAAGATTAACAATTGATGTTGTAGATGTCATTATAGAACACATCATCATCTTCATTTATTACCAATATCATCAATGATTTATTGAAGTTTATACAATGGATTCTGACTTATGTAGTACTGCATACGATCATGTTTACATGTTTTTTTCTAAATCTCTTGTTTGTCAGTTGGTAAGATATTTGCTGTCATTTGTAATGAAAACGGTTTTCATATATGCATGCACGTAAGCTGTATTGAGTTGCATGTGAGTTGTGAGTGTAAAACAAAGTGAGTCAGCTAGTCTCAAGTGTATCCTGTACAATTGACTGATTCATTCAATACAAAAATGCGTCTGGTCTGGTTAGATTTTTTTGTAGAAAAAAAAGTTCAATCAGAAAATGAACGGTTTTGGTTGGTCATAAAATCAGGTAGTTCGCACAGAAGCAAAATGCTTGCATTTGCGTGACATGTCCAATCACGGTTAAATGCTGGTAAATTACTTGCGTTAGACATGGAATTTGCTCTCTTTTAATGGTTTCACTTCACATGATGACGAAGAGCAGTCAGCCTGATGACTTTTTTTATCTTGGCACTTTTTTAGAAACATTATTTTCTGCGCAGATATGAATGCACACGCTGAACATCATTAAACCGAGTAAAAACAATAGGCTATTTGATTGTAAAAATGGAGGATTTGAAATATTAGCTCGTGTGCATTTATAAAAATATATCTGTGCGTGCACACGATATTCATGTTATTTTATGTGTCTATGGTGACTCGTGATTCATTATAGAGAAATTTATATACTTTATACATTTTTTTAACCTTAGTATAGGTTGTGCGGAATTAATGCATAATGTATCATTACTTTAAAATTTCACACGTGCTTCCTATCATTGTACTGATTGCTGAAGGTATTTATTTTGTAAAGCAATTATTTCATGTACCCCAACCCTTTTATGGTGTTCGTGCATAGTTTTGAAATACAATACAAACATCAAATTATAACTTTTCTATGTTTCTTTGCTCTTTTTTGATTATTGTTATTATGATGTTACTATTTAGTAAAATAATAAAACAGCCACTCTACTTCCGGGCAATGACCACCATCACCTATACATAAAAGTTTTTGTTGTCATTTTCCCATAAAAATTAAGCGTATTTCTGTATGAATTTTTGCTATTGACTCATCGTGAAGAGAACATATTATCAAGATCAAAAGGGTCTTCATACATACCTATCTACATTCCTGAATGCCTTATAATAAATCATACTAACATCCATTGACCAAATTGACAGTGCACCCACCATCAAAAACACGAATGTGAACGGAAAGAAGAGTTCATAAACAAGAGGGTAAAACTTTCAACTTGAATATGATCACCTAATTTTTTTTACAGATGAATCAGTTATTGCGGTTGTTTGTTGTGTGTGAATGTGAACACATGCATGCATGCGAGCAGGGGAAGGTGGACCTTCCGGTGTGTGCAATAATTTGTGGTACTTGTAACAACTATGAGTGCCGAGTAGTAGAGTGCCCTGGTGTAATTTTTTGGTCTACTCTGCTTTTTGTAATATATAATTACTTTATTTGCCTGCACACACAAGGCAAAAAAAACAAGATCCGTTGCTTGTTCGCCCAGTTGTTGTGCACTGACTATAATAATATTTCCTATTCTCCCAACA
>JAHZMV010002353.1:0-14126 GCA_027743765.1 Coecobrya sp. COE2 | reverse complement strand
AATTGTTGAAACAGTTGCCTATACTGCACATTTTTTGGCGAAATGTCCTCCTCCAGTGGAAGATTTTGTCTGACCAATTTTGGGTGAGTGTGATATAAGGCCACTATGATCCTTTCAGCGACCCTTCTAACGGATTCGGACGGTTGATTCAAAGCTGAGACTCCAAATTCTACGAAATCTCTGGCTGTTAGACCACTGCAATTATTACAAAAGCGACAATTAAACTACCTGTAACATATAAAGACTGCAGTAAGAATAGCTTTGAAAAAGTCGTAGGAGGAATCTCGCATAGCCCCACTAGAAATTGGTGATTCACTATACCTATGCTTTTCCGAAGATAAACCATACATATTCAACAGTTCCTCGACCATTTCTGCTTTGCTCTGTGCCAACCGTGGATGAACAGGAATATCAAATGGCTTCGTAAGACTGGTAGATATCACATGTAGACTTCTACAGATTAGAATCATAATAATAGTTAGCATAATCATTAAAACTTTCAGGATTAAATTAAATTAGCCACTTTTATTTAGCACATGATATGCGAACAAGTCAAATTAAAGCTTTGCTTTTTAAACATGTGCATATACCTAATATGCTGACAACTTTGCAATTTCAAGATGCACTCTGTAGCCACCTTGTTTTTGCCAAGTGCAGTATCACCAGATTTCGATAATAGCTCAGGTAAAATCCTTTCCAAGCCTTGACTAAGTTCCGATGCGGGTAATCTGAAACATTGAGCAGACATTAAAGGAAAAAAAGTTACTCTAATGACAATACTTATTTTTTTTGTAATTGTCTCTTGTATTAGAAAAGCTCGTTTATATAACACGAGCGTTATTAGCTAGACTTACCTATGCTTTCTAGCAAAATCGTCCATGAGATATATCAACGTGTGTATGGTTAAATTGAAAACGCTAAAGATTGTATCCTTGATTGTTCTCTGCAGAAGAAGGCTCGCAGCACGGAAGATTTTCGATGGGGGATCCGTTTCTTTTAATGAAATTTTTATAAGAAAATAACCAAGTTATATTATTATTTTTCTATAGAAAGTAGCTTTGTATCCTTTTCATATAGGAGACAATTTCGCAACTGATGGTAAAGTAGTAATAAACAGCCACACAGGTTGCCCTGGTCTATGGACTTTAGATATGATGATCATAATCCCTTTACTCGGAGTATGCTTCTTGTGAACGTGATCATGATCATCACCATCATCCAAAAAAGAAGGAAGAGGACAATGCAATATTAAACTTTTCAAATTAGTTTTCATTATGGCTTTCTTATTACTACTCTACACACGAAGTATGTGTTCTACTTATTTGTTAGAGTGAATAGCTTACTGCTCTTGTCACCACGCTTGTAGTCGGATAAAGTTTTGTGAAGACATCGGAGACCATCCTCTTTGACGGCAAAGTTTTTGGAAAACATCTTCTCTACCTACATGACAATACGTCCGCCGTGATCATGATCAATGGCCGCATATCGCCATATAAAAAATGAGAAAAAAATCACACATATTATATCAAAGTAGTAAAATAGCTTTGATATTTCATAATCATCATCGTCATGTAAAAACAATCAAAAGGACGTCAACACATCCGACGAAACTAGAGGAGCATAATTATATTATCTCGTTTTTAACGTTATACTTTTAACGAACCAGGCCATCTCCAAAAACTTGAATTGGTAGAGCAGCATATCTTCTCGCTCTTTCCGACATGTTCGAAGGTCTCACACAACTGGAACATGGAGTGGAAGCGCTGGTGGCATTTGTTGTAGTGGTTGTATAAGAAGAGTCCTCCTTTGACTCTTTAAGTCTTTCTACACTGGTGACAGGTCGTCTTTTCCTGAAAAAAATTATGATGAATTTTTCTCGTTTTACGCTGTTGTCTTGTTAGTGAACGTATAGAAATTGAGGAAGAAAATTCAATTTTTAACCAAAACCCAAAAGTAAGTATTTCTAGTGCCAAATTATATACTACGAGTGGGGTATATGCCTCGCTCGACGAATCCATAAGTCATTCACATTCTCATGATGATATATACGACAGCAGTGTTACAACACATTCTTATACACTTTTCCCAGTAGATGCACACAAACGCTTGGTTTTGAAAATGTGAAAAATTCATTTTGACTACCCTTCGGCACAAAAAAATGGATGCACTACTGTTTTAAGAGTATACCTATTATTCCTTCGAGCGTCACCACCACTCACGTGATAAATCAATGCGTCTTTACCAAATGTGAAAGTAAAATGGTGCTGGATGCAGTAGTGGTCCTTGTGATTTTCATGTCTTTTCTCTCGCTCAAATTTCCATTATTACATTTTTCTATAATATTAATATTATCATAAGTGAACAGGAAGGACAAAGGACAGTAACAGTCAATTACGAGTCGATGAGAGGAAACGAAGCATATATGAGACAGACTTCTTTCTATTAACATAGCCTATTCGATAGCATTCGCATTAGCCTGAAGCCTACTTTAAGCAAACATGCTTTTTTTTAAAATGAAAAGGTAAATGACATGCTATGATGATGTACTACTTTGTGTGACCGATTTCTTCTGGCAGTTTGCCATTTGGCAATTTTATTTCCTTTTTCCAGAATTATTATTTTTTTGTGGAAAAATGAGCAAGAGACAATAGCTGTTTAAAAAAGTTTTTGTCTTTTTAAGTTGTTTGAGATAAAAGAAGTATGCCTGTTTCTGTACATCTCCATATAAGTAAGAGTTTTTCACACACTTTTCTCTTTACTTAATTTTATGGCCTTTTTGAGGAAAAAACTTGAGTAAATGTGTAATCGAAAAGTGTTCTTCCAAAGAAAAAGAATGATAGTGTAAGTATTAATGCCCTAAGAAAATGTAGGGAAAGATAACTACATGAAATTATTTTAGTTAGTTAAACAATACGCAGTAATCTATAATTTGGATTGTTTGTTCAGCACAAACACTTGTTTTTTTTTTCTCTTGTAAGGGATCAAGTTTTCCGAGATTGCAAAGTGGCTACAAAATAAAAGGATGATTCAATTAACGGATTAATTTCCTTAATAGATAAGAGATAAAAGGGGAACGTGTGTAGTGTGGATGCGTGCATACATCTATATTATCGCAAATGTCACAAGCACCACCATACAAAAACAGATTAAGTTTCAAGAAGAAAGCATACATCTCACAGAAAAAAAGTACAGCAACTTTTGCCTTCCTATAATATTTTCTTCTATCTTTACTTACTTGATAAATAATGGAGGAGGGAACTTGGGTTCTTCATTGCTATAATAGCCCGATTCCTTTTTCTCATTGTCTGGCGTTGTGAGTCGAGAGGAGAACCTTTCACTGGTTGTACTTTCTGCTGGCATAAGTCCAAACCAAAAAAAACACAGAAAGAAATATATAGTGAGCTTGTACAGAGGGAGTCATATTTTAGGAGTGAAGGAAAGAAAAATATATAATTGTTGTAACTACATCTTCTTGTCGAGGTTCACTGTCAAAAAATTTTGCTTGTCATTTCATTAATGAAAGTTTCGTTAAGGGTATTGTTTGTAGAGTAAGATGAGAGCATAATGAGTAAATGACTGTCACAGCGGAAATGCCATCTTGTTATTACAAGTTTGCGTTACAAAAAAACCACAAACTAATACATACGAAGTGTATGCACACATAATTGTACATATACCAATATCGTGTTTACACATACCAGGAGTTGAGGCTGCGGATGAAGTTGTCGGAGGAAGTGAGAGCTCCGTGACAGACCTTGTCATTCCAGAGATTCCTAACACTTTACCGGGCTCGTCATTCTCAGGAACTCGCTGTGTGTGAATGAGTAATGCATAGAGGTGTAGTAGTAAGCATATATAGTTAAGTGGGGAAACCCCAAATTGAATGAAAGTGGAAGAGAAGACACTCGATGACAAAAAGGGAAAGTAAAAAAAGTAGAAAAAGAAAGAAGACATTTTTATAGGAAAACTTTTTTTTACAAAAGGAGACAACTTCATTTCTTCTCCTTTTGCTTTCATTCATTCACCCGGACACTTATTCATTGTCACACTTTCTACATGCCAACGTGTCCTTTTCTTCAAATCATTCCTTACCCTTTTCTCCCAACTCAGAAAATCGGTGCTCTCTAAACTACTTGTGTTTTCTACGTTTTAACCGAAACTTCTAGCTCTTTTCCTTTCTTCTTCTTATGCCTTCTCTTCCCAACTTACTTAATAAGACATATTGGTATATGCATCGTATATATATAAGATAAGGATATATAATAAGGCTTAATTCGATTTTTACCCCATTAGGCTCAAGCAACTGCTTAACTCGCAATGTCTTGTATAGATTATCACGATAGGTGTCCATCTGCGTCTTTTTCTCTTTTGCCCTTTGGAAATCCTCTCGACTAGCGGCAATCTGTTTCTCTAGTTGATACTTTGCTAAAAGTTCTCCGGCTTTGCGAAGGTGCTCGATGGAGGACTTTAGTTTGCTGGCGTAATCGAAACGCTCATCTTAAGAAGAGAGAAAGAACAATCATGATTATCGTGAGAGGATACAAGAAAAGAAGAATAATGGCTAGTGAAGAGAAATGACGATGAAGATGTAGGAGGTGAGCAAAAAGAGAAATAATACCATTCATAGACACTTTAGGAAATTGATTTGAAGTGGAACAAGTGGAAAAGAAAGCGATGGAAGAAGAGGAAGTTAGATTAGGTAACATCTCTAGCTAGATGAATAGATGGTTTGTTCTGTAGAATGCGTAAGTATGGCTTTTTGCTGAAATGGCGGTAGAGTTGGTTATTATGGGAAAGCGAAAGCGTACTAGGTATTCTGGCTTTGTTCCTCGGTAAGGAAAAAGGAAATGCCTTAACGTATTATTATTTTTATTATTATTTTATTTTTTATTTTTATTATTATGCCTTAAATTATTTTTGTTTTCCTTGCAATTGTGTTTCACTTTTTTCTTGAAAAGAAAAACAAACAACGAAACGAAAAGAGGAAACTTTGCTAAGTGAGCACGTTCTCGTTTAACACACACGCGTACATTCTCCTGCTTATCAGTACACACAGTCAAGTTACACGTTACAAGTTATTTTGCTACTATCCCACCTTCTGAAACTAAAGTTTATTTATGTTTTCCTACCACATGTACAGGCGCAGCATTTCGAAATTTTTATTCACTTCTCATCTCCCTCTTTTTACAGTAGGAACATGTTAAATGATATGTTTTACGTGGTATATGTGTGTGTGTAAGCTGAGAAAGATAATAAATGACAAAAGCTAACCAAAAATGCCCGTTACGGTTTTCTCCGCAACGTAAATACATATACAGTTTTTTGTTACTATTCCTATGTAACTCTATCCCACATATCCTATCGTTTTATTGTGTCTACTTTTCTTTTCTAGGTTCCAAGAGGAAAAAAATATCATAACAATGCTTTTACCTATAAATATTTTGGTACAACCCATCTTGTTCTAGTTTATAAACAACACTCTATTTCTTTTGTGTGTACTGTTTCACTGCTCCTGTCTGAAAAATAAATAGGATGCTAACAAGGTACAGAGAAAAGGCCGGAATTTGCTTTTCAACTTTTCTCTCCGTCTGAGCTGTCATAAGTATCTTGTCAAATAAAAGTCAACAGAAACGACAGAGTAGCAACCAACCGCATATATAAAGTCAGCGACTAATAGAATGAAATATGCCAAACCCATAAATCAAATTAAAATGCCTATTATTTCTACACCAAAGATGAATACCTTTACTCTGCATTCCCATTTACGTAAAAGTATTCTCAAATGAAGCGACATCAAACATAATATTATTTTGTATACAAACTCAACCCACGCACTCAAAAATAAAGTGCAGTCAAATGATACGGGAGTAAAGTAAGTTTGGGCTAAAAGTATCGTAATAAAATTGCAACTCAACTAGATGTGCCTACGTAGGTACTCAAGTGGTTTGTGTTGAGGTATTTTGTGTCATGTGAGGAGTGTATAGTGTGTTCTTTTAGCATATTGTTCTGGTCGGTCTAACCAACCAGAGAGAAGAGAGGAACCAAAATGGTAGCATATGCAAAGTGCCATAACATTTGGATGGCAATTGTGTTGATGCGATGCTGATGATAATGATAGGAAAGTTTCATCCGATCGTAAAAAAGTAAGTACACTCATTTTTTATTTTCTAAACTATATAATAAGTATGTACATCCGAGATGAGACCACCAGAAATAATATTACTCCCGTTGACCGAGAACAACCAATATTATAAAAAGGGGTATATCCGGCGACATTTATTGGCATGCATTGTATGCGACACGACATAAAGTGGCATATTGCTGTTGCATTTTTAGGTTATTATTTTAACTTGGTTATCATCATTGCTTACCTAGAACAGCCTCTTGCTTTTTGTGATCCATTTTCCTGATGAGATCCTGTACCTCCAGATCAACATACATGGTGAAAGCGAGATCCTCGTAAGGGGAAAACAAACTCTTGTCCCTTTGCTCCGTTTGGCTCATCTCCTCAAATGTGATTTGTGAGGAGGACTTTGTCATCTCATCGTCCTCCTCAAGTTTCTCTCCCAAGAGATTTATGGCGACGAGTGCCACCTTAAATGGGCAAAAGGAAAAGAATTAAGTAAGCAAGTAGTACGTATGAACACATGCAGAGGCACACATATAACATCATCATGTACACCGTCCTGGGAAAAATGTCGTGTCCCACAGGGACAAGATAAAGGATTCCACCAGAAAGAAAATTTTTCTACGACATTCTTGGCTAAAGTATTATTCTTGATGTACGCAGAGACTACCTGGATTCCCTACTTGGTTGGATGGGTGGTGGTGTACATGTGCGCATTATGCTTCAACTAATATAAACTTTACTTATGGCTTACGACCTCTCTCTGTTTTATGTATTTTCTCTTCACTACGTTCCCTCATCGTCCCAGGGGCACAATATACTTTTGTGGAATTTACTGAAACAAATAAGCGGTGGGGTATGGAGTGGCAAAAAATGAGAAGAGAATAGAGAGAAAATATTTTTATTTTGTTTTCTTGTCCAAATTTTTATGGGGTTCAACAGGAAATGGCGCTGTTTGTTTCTTCATCTTTGATTACTGACACATGAAATGGGCAAAAACAATGATTTGATGGAATTTTTCCATCATCATCATATCATGTAATCATGAAACTTTCAATTGCAATTTTTTCCGGAGGACATGACGATTGATGTGAAGTAAACTTGAGTGCATTTACTGTAAGGAAAAGTTCATGAAGAAATAAGAGATAGAAAAAATGTCAGAAAAATGATGACTATGGACTTACTTGCTGATTTCTGTTGTACTTGTTTGTGTAGTTGTTTTGGATAAGCAGTTTGACTAAGCTCCCTCGGCACTCTACGCTTATTGATTTGAGTTCTCGGGCTTTGAATCCAGTACTATCATTCCGCGACATGGTGACATGCCCAAGGAGAATGAAATGAGCCTTGTCCAGATCAATTTTATTGCAGTATGATGAGCTTGACATGTTCGTGGCTGACGTTGAAGTGGAAAGCTCACCAGTTCCATTACCACTCGCGGAAGTGGAGCCACAAGCAGATAATTCTTGATCTCCGAGAAATTCGCCAATGTACAACTCAATAGTTTCAGCTGATTAATTTTTCAGAAGAAAAGAAGGAGAAAAAAATCAAATTCATCTTCTGGAAAAGGTTCAGTTCTGGAGAAGTATGTGGGATTGCTCTGTATATCAACTTTTATAAAAAGGATTTGCTTTTTTGGGGGTTTCTAGAAAATGTAATAACGAAAGTGGGAAGGAAATGGAAAGCAAAAGAGAGAAAAGCAATTCAATTGGAGATTGAACTCACGTATTATGTATTGGTGAGCAAGTAGCTGCATGTGGCCAAGCCTAGCTCGGGATTCTAGTTGAAGAATAAGCTCTTGTGGAAATGTAGCAGATTTGGATGATCGCCAGCCATTAACGCCAGGACCATGTCGTTCAAGTTCGCAGGATGGGAATCCAGGATCCTCACCTACCAATACAAGTATAACATTATCTTTGGCGTATAGTATGGCAATGATTTATTGTGGATTTTTTAACCGCTTATCAGGAAGAAATGGATTTCACATGGGAAATAAAATTGAGGTGGATACGATAATAATATGAGATTTTCGGGGTATGCCTAATGCAACTGAAAAATGGTAGATTGGAAATGAATGGAATTGTGCTGGCTCCTTTGGATCATGTATAATCATATAGGGTATGTTAGTGATATCCTTATCAAATGTTACAAGTGCATGAAAATCCAATTTATTTTATCCAAATTGAGCTACGTGCTATACATTAAATAAGTGACTTTACAGGAACAGAAATGTGTATAAAATAGACCAAATGTATTTAACCGGAGAAGTAGGAGCATAACCATAATATACCAATACGTGTAGAAGTATGATTGTTAGTATCTTTAGGAAATAAATGAAAATAAGATAATCATAAATTAAAATGTCATTAGTCATTAGATACAAGCCATTTATCAGTAATGGTTTATTACAATACAAATTAGACGTGGAATTGACAATTTTTTAAAGCTAAAACTCATTCAGTTCCGGTTTGTTTGTAAATTATACATACTGCTCTGGTGAAAGGTAGGCAAAGTGGAAAAATATAAACTTACTTGTAGCATGGATCACACGGAAATTGATCTTCTCAAGCATTATATTTGCTTATACACACTCGATCGCACCCAACCAATAAGAAGACACGCTCTGTTAATTACTTTCACTTCATTTTGACCTGTGCTAATACCCTCTGACGATAATAAACTGCAAATGAGTTTGCATTGACGTCTTTAGCACAAATGATTCAAAAATATTAAAATTTAAAGCTAAACTAAACAACGATTCACAATAATTGTATTTTCAGTAAAAACAATTTGATCACTTTCACCTTTGTTCAGCAATGAAAAGCATGCATAGGAATTATTATACCAATTTAGTAATTTTATATAATTTTATGGGCCACAGTGCACACCTCGTTCCAATTAATAAAGGTCACACCAAAAAATTTCACTCAGAACACAATAATTGATTGTTATTATTATTAGCTTTCTCATTTCTCTCTTTTCACTTTGCCTAAAGTATTGGCACAACTTTCTCCACATAGCACAAAAACATACAAAGTTACCCAACCCGCATACCAAGCTAATCTAACACAAATATCAGCATGATGATGATGATCACAACAATTCTCATTACAAGATTACAACAACAAATTTTTTTCACAAGTACGTAAAAAGCACACCTCTTTACACATAATTTTTTTCGTCTCTACCAACTGCAACTAGCACACACGGACATACAACACACAAGAAATAAACAAATGCCGCATGGAATCTTCTGTGTGTAATGTGATGTGACACAGCAGTAATCGCGAAGTGGCACTTTTAATAACACCAGCAGTACTAGTCACTTTCACTGTTATAAACAACACTCATTCATGAACTACTCGAATAATATTATATATGTAATGCACGTATCTTATCAAGTCAGACTAAAAAATAATATAATAATATTAGTAAAGCCGGAGGAATAAGTAGAATTTTTTTTCCAGTTTTTGGTTATGTGCACTTTATAACATGTGTAATATATATAATATGTAGCAGATATTCTCTCTTCTCATCTGCTGCTACTGATGCTGTTTTCTATGGTAGAAAGGATAGAGAGAAAGAGAGAGAAAGAGTCAGCTCTAAAGGCTTCTTTTCCCCTCTGTTTGAATTGAAGACAGATTTGGATTTTTCTGTCTCTGTGCCGTGTAGCATGCATGCCAGCAGTGGTACTGTAGATACATATCGACATACATTCCAGACAATATATAGTGTAGTACCTTTATCGCTATACTGGCTCTTTGCTATCCCATCTCGTTGAAAGTTCCCGTTTCCAGCATGACTCCGCATAGTACATTTATATCCCTTTTTCAGTATATCCCGTTCCTTTCCCCGGTTCTTATAACCGGAAAATCCATTCGAGTGCTGTGATATAGCATTAGAAAGTATGGAATTGAAGTCGATCGATAATGCTGGAGTGAAGACCCTACCACAAAATGTATATATAGACTAGTATACATTTACATGCTACGTTCTCTATTATGGGCACATGCAAACTGTATAAAGCCCAATGTTTACTTATCGTTAGTTCATGGCTTTATCCTTAATGATAGTGTACTCTATATATTATAATATTGAGTAAGTTATATTCTAGCAGGTATCTACACACAATATTAATTTGATCATGCATGCATTTTAGATTGAGAAGGTACTAAAATGCATGAATAATTCCTAAACTCTATGATATCCCATGAATTTTTTCGCTTTTTGCATATCTTGTACTATCATGATCGTCGTGAGTCTGTCAGCTTTATGGTGATGATGATGATTATCGTCCATGGTCCATACCAATTTAGTATACATTATGGTACAATTTTTTGTTAGCTTATGTGATAAAAGCATTCTATGCAAAAAAAAGTTGTAAAGAGCAAAAGAAATGCTTCTCTATGCAGCCGTTATGTATGCACATAAAAACTTTCTCTTTTTATTCTTTATGTTGTTTTCGTCAGAATCATCCGTTGGATACTCCGTATGGATCAACGGTCCGTCCTATACAGAGAGGGACGGACACGGATCATTTTAGTGCCGTATTACCCAAGCCTGTATAAGAGCAGACGTGAGACAGGCCACACCGTTCCGACTTTTGGCTTTATCCGCGCTCCTTCTTATCATTTTGACCGTGACGATCATGATGATAAATTGACAGAGAAGGAATAATCTAGCCCATATTATTCAATAAAAAGCCTCTCACTATGTCTCCTGGCTATTCGAGTAGGCGAGACATTTGCTCAACATGGTTTAGTCTGGTGTGGGCTACATAACAAATATATTATGCAATATCTTAAGTCATATTTTTTTAGTTCAAGGATTGCCTTAAAAAAGTAATTGTGATGCCTGCTAAAATGGATAGAAACAGGAAGGGTTGAAAAAAAATACACAGCCGTAATATATACAAATAACAACTTTCGCTAAACCAAGTAGTCCGTAGTTTCCCCGTTAGATGTTATGAGAAGGCTATTGTGAAAGCACAGTCCAATTGTTCAAATAGTTGGACGAGAGGAAATCTACTTTCACAACTTTTCTTCTTCTATGCTTGTTTATAGTTGTATTTCTTGGAAGAAAAGTAAACTGAAATGAACTTGCTGCGTTCTGCGTTTTTCTTGGGCAGAAGGCTCCTATTGTTGGGTGGGTTATGTAACGCAAGATCATGATTATAATTAAGTAAAATCCACTTTCTATTGTTTCTCCAAACAACAAACAAGGAAAACAAGAAACATACTCGTGTTTCTTTCTGATGGACAGTGGAGATTAGTCAACATTTTTCCTTCAGTGAAAAATGACTTGTTGAAAGATTAATTCTTGGAGAGTCGCAAGTTTGCGCACAGTTATCTATTTACCTTGGAGGAAATGAAATTTCTTGTTTTTCCTAGAACTCTACTCTTGTTCAAGACGCTATTTATGTATGTGGAAATGAATAAATGAATGACATGTATGCACGTAATGTAGCCATGTAAGTAGTTTCTTCCACGGAGAAAGTGAAATATGAATGCGATGTTTTTGGATCTCTTTTTAACTTTCTCTTGCGTACTTTATAGCAAGGTGATGTGGGGCTGGAGTGAAATTAATGGACAAGCACAATTTAATATTTCACTCTCTTTATTTACCTTTACTTTTACCCCATTTCAGTGGTGGAAAATTCTTCTCGTAATAATGTATGGACGGATATAACATCTGCTGTTATGCTTATGTAGATGTATACTTTTTCTACATGAATTATTTTCATGCAATTTCCCTTTCTGTATTTTCTAACTTGTTGTGAAAAAGGTTAATGTATATAGGTAGTTCACTGCCCTACTTTCCTAAAAGTGTGTGTTTGTATAACAGATACTTTTAACAACTGCGCGTTCTACACACATTTTCAAATGGTTCATCATCATCATTATTTATTAATGAATAATGTGTTGCGTAACATGCATTAGTGCTGTTGGGAAAGAAGGGAATGGCATTGTTGTTTATTAAAATTTACCATTTTCATGTTGTTTTCTCGTTTTACACTTGTTTGTATACTAATTACTCATTGTCAGCCCTTCAGCTTACATTATTTTTTAAAACAGCATGAATAAGAAGGTGAGTACTGGTTTTTTCATGTTGTTTTCTCGTTTTACACTTGTTTGTATACTAATTACTCATTGTCAGCCCTTCAGCTTACATTATTTTTTAAAACAGCATGAATAAGAAGGTGAGTACTGTTGTGATCTGTTAACTTTGATAATCATTAATATTATAAGATTTTATTAGCTTCATGATCATAACATTGAATCATGCAGGAAGGAAAGGTAAAGAAATTATTTTAGTCTGTTCATGAAAATATAATCATCCGGAAGCATACTTTTATTTTGCGCTTTGTCTGAACTTTGGATTGAGGTCAGCAGTACCACTGAACGATGTTTTTTTAATTTGACTCAGCAAGGAGAAAGTAATTCTAATTTCCCAAACATAATAAAGACGCTATATTCATAACACTGAAGAAATAGTTGTCAAATATGACGTTTTGTGTTTTTAATTATGATACCCGTGGCCTCTATTGAACCCATTCGCTCAATCCATTTATTTCAAAGTATGATGGTTGCCTCTTTCTTGTATTTTCTCCTTTCTAACACAATGCACTGTATAATGAAAGCTGAAAACATAGTAAGTGAGACTACGCATAGAGAAAATATGAACGTTTTGAACACAGATTTTCAACATTATTTTCTCCACCCTTCCCTTTCCACTTGTTTTGATAAATCTCATCTCCCGTTCACATATAATCTTTTTCTTTCCATTTCCCTATTTCCAACCTATGTAGTTCCCTCCGAGTTATTTTGCATGATCATTACTTCAACGATGGGGACAAGCACAACAATAAATACAAAGAGAAATCAAGTCGTCGTATGTATTCTTGCACATCGACAGATATTATGGTGGTTGTATATACTCACTTCACTATGTTCAGCCTCTTCCTTGTTCGTTTTACATTACAACCGTCCTAGCCGCTCTCGCTGGTCTTGTTTCTACAATTTTGTTTATATTCTGCTTAATCTGTATCTCAGCTTGCATCGTCAAAAGTATGAAAACAATGTACGTTTTATTCCATCCCTCAAGACATTTCAGTCAGGATTTGTGGTCTTATCTGTTTTCTCGTTCCAGCCCGGTTGGGTATCTCCATCTGAGTATAGCCAAAAGCCCTATCATTCATTCTATTTTAGATATAAACACATGAACATGATGATCAGAATGATGATAAGGGGAGTCCTCTTCTGTCTCTCTTTCTCCTGCTTCGCACTATTCCATTGTAACGTGTGATCTTCCTCTCCTCGCTTTTTTGGAGTCATAGTCGTTTCATTCACTCCACTCATCTCCTCTCACGCTTTTTCTCGCCCGATTACTTCCCTGCTATTTCACTTCATCCACGGTATGAATTCATACATCCCTTGCTCCTGGTATATTCGTACTCATTACTATACACACTCGAAGGCTCAGCAGTAGGTAAAACTGCCGAAAATTTCTTGTTTTTAATGTGCTCCTGTAGAATAGACTTAATTTCCCACGAAATCATTACCATCATCCTCCATCCCCCTTATTCATAAGCGCATTTTCAATGGCATACTCCAATCTTTGTATTCTATTTTCTATAGCTCTGCTCGCCCAATTCTCCAAAAATATTTTTGTCTCTGCGTCTGCTTCCTTCCCTATTCCAATGGTATTCTAAAATCGATTATTATGCGGCTAATCACCCTAAGCCACGAGAAGAATTTTTATGCAACTCCAATAAAGGTAATAATAGCTTAGGAATCCTAAGTTAGGATCATTTTTTCTATCATCATCCTTTTTTGGTGGTTGATGAACTTAATGCATAGACGTACTGTGTTATGTACTAGTTGGTACTACTCTAAATATCCAAACTGCAATTGCATTTGATTGTTACGTTTATTTTAGTAGGGTATATAATTATCAACTAATCTTCGCTCCAAAATCAGTAGCAGATAAGCACCTGTGGTTG
>JAHZMV010002352.1:0-10595 GCA_027743765.1 Coecobrya sp. COE2 | reverse complement strand
CGTAATCGCGATCATCAACGATGATTGATTGATGGACATTATTTATTACAAATCATAAATATAACGAACTCGTTTACTTTGAAAACTGTGCACACTCGATATTATTGAAGTTCGTTAATTGTCATAAAGTCAGCTACATTTTTACGATTCAGGCTGCAGGCAAATTGATAATATTTTTAGGGCGCACAATGCTCATAGTAAACGAATCGATACAAATAATCTGGCAATCTGACTTTTGTTAATGGCAAATATAATAGATAACCCATCACCGCCAACTTTCATGCAACAAAGTACATAGAAAAGAAAGTTTAGAATTTGATACCAAGTACTCTGTCTGGAAAATTACATGCATTAATACATAATAATAAGATGTTATATAAAAAACCTAATTTAAAATTAATATGTTTTGCAATTAACAAGAGAAAGAAAGTGTTAATGATCAAAAAGTAGGTAAAAGAATCCATCACCGTTATATAAAATTAAAATCAAACAGAAACCGAGTTCAATACAAAAAAAAATACTTTTTAGAAGAAAATAAAATGTTTTTCAAAGAACCTTGCACTTGTGATGGGTTCTGTACAAAATCCCAACAAAAACGATACAACAAGGTTACGTGTGACGAAATATAAAAAGTTACAAAGAATGTCAANAAAATCCCAACAAAAACGATACAACAAGGTTACGTGTGACGAAATATAAAAAGTTACAAAGAATGTCAATAATATTAATTGCAAAGGCAGAAGAGAGAGAGTAAAAACTTTTTTTTTGTGCCCATTGAACTTAATTGAAAATCATTGACCATGACTAATTTTTTTCTATATATTCCATTTACACCAGAAGTTCTCTTTCAAGTTTAAATTATGAAAAGTGCAGCAAGCTATGTTACCTTTGGTCTGTTTCTTGGATGAGTTTCTGGAACTTGTTCAAATATTCAGGTACAGTGACAATCACAATTTCGTTTTCTTCGACCTTGACCTGAAAGTATGGAAGGGAAATAAGAGAGATGAAAACCAATGTTGCAATATTTTTTGTATGAATTTTTTTGTACGGGGAAATTTTTTTACCGTTTCTGGAAGAAGCTTGTTGATATACTGAAGCCATTGGAATGTCCTGCCATCTTTCCTGGAGTTCACGGATGGTCATCGGATTGTACAGTTTGGTCACGTTACGCCTTTCTTCACGAGGAAGTGAAAACTGTATAAGGTCAAATAATTATATAAAAAAAACCAGTTACGTTTCATGCATTTCATCCGAATAGCGGTAAAAAATTATATAAAAAAAAGTAAATTAAAAAATTACGTTAGCCAATTTCCTTTCGAATTCTAAAGCAGCCAACATTTCCTCTTCAGCTTTTTTCGGATCTGCTCCTAGAAGGGTGGCAAGTGCAACCTTTCAAGGAAAAATAATAATAATTATGGCATAAAATATAAAAGGAAGCAGTTTTTTCTCATAAATCATTCATAAAATGTTAATGAAGCCCATAGGACATATATTCTCTTTTTACCTGATACTTCCGATACGCCTTGACCTCTGGCTCATCCAGTCCTTTGGTCAAATACTCGCGACTCAGACCCAATGCCGGTTGGTCAACCTTTTTTATATTTCAAAGAAGAATAAAAAAACATACACATGAGCTGTTATTAAAATTCATCCCAGAAAGCAAACATTAAAATATGTTTCATCATCTCATCATCATTCTTGCGCATTCATTAAGCAATAAAATCTTTTGAAAACTCATCAACATTAAAATCATCAACCCTTCTGCTTGTTTTAAAAAAAACTGTTATGCTTTATGTCATAATGGCAAATAATAATATTAACAAGATGAGTGTGTGTACTTTATGTAATGGCTTATTATTTCGTTTCGTCGCATCCTTGCCTTGGCTCCCCTTGATTAAATCAGAGGATCATTCATTCGCATTCTTGCTGTTTATACTTATTATTTTGTTGATTCATTAGCTTTTTTTCCATATAACTAACTGTAAAAACAACACACCAGAGAGCCTGCTGCAGTTAACTGTACACGCGTGTATGTGTGTTTCATTATTGGACCTGAGGCAAGGTGATTCTACGCAACAACAAAAAAGCAGTAATTTGAATAATAACTCAAGCTTAAGAGATGAGCTAGAATGCTCATTATTCATTTGCATAACAGAAAAAAAACATCATTAGTTTAACCTATCTCGCTTGACTGTTATATTATTTGCCAATTATTATCATCGGGATCGACATTGAAGAAAAACAAAATGGTTAAAAATGATCGTCATTTATTGAGAATCAACATCCTCGCACAAAGATATTTTTGCGACAAGTTTGCAAGAAGTGGAGTCACCGGGGCATTCTGAGAATCTTAGTTTTTCTACATGCAAATTTCCAGCAGGTGTGGTAGTTAAAGTGTAAAAGAGCAATAGTCTCGTAAATCTTTTTAAAATATTTAAGCAGAAAAAAAGGTAGCCAATAAAATATTATTATTATAGATTCCTTACGTCAATAACTCTGTACGTAGAATTTTTCACATCGGTTGTAACAGAGAAGTCGATAAAGTAGTCAACCGAGTAGCCATGTTCTCGGAAGCGGTACACAGAGTTGATCCAGGTGAATGAGGAAGCATCCCAAGAATCACCATCAACCACTGGCCAGCCACCAAGCATTCTCAACACCTCGTGCATAGGTTCCAGACCGTTGCTTTCGATGAGAGCTGAAAAAGCAAAACAAAAAATGTGAGTCAATTTTAATGACAAATATTTGCACAATAGCTTTGTGCGCAAAATTTCATACTACAAAGATGAATAACATAAATAAGTCCGTATTCTATTAATAAATGGCAACAAGTATGGTGACATTTTTTCTGAAATGTTGAAATATGTTTCACCCAATAATGATTTTGACCATCCGCTTTGTTGTAAAATATTACAGGATGCATTGTTGGTTTAAGATTTTCAGAGAGAGACATTATTCTGCCTACTTGGTTTATAGTCGTCGTGTGGGCAAACGTAGTAATTTTCACGTTTACACACAGTTCGCACAATGCAAGCATCAAAATGACAAGACTCGCTTATAATACCTGGTTTGATGATAAGATGACGAAATCTAAATATCACATCATCTACACATTTGGTGAAAATTACTACAATTTTACAAAAAAAAATCTTTTCAAAATTCATCTTGTGAACAGATAATATTAGTCTAGTATTATCTCATCTCATTATATTGCAAACCATTAAATTTTGTTTAGCATGCGCCACGCTAAAAAACAAATATATGATCCTCTAACAAAAAAATGAGCTAATCTTAAGAAATAAAACATACACATTTTTTTATTTCTTCTTCTGAAAAAAAAATGTTCCGACAATTAGATCTATTACCATTATGATTATTATTGTTATTACGGCAAAATATAATATATGCATTTTGTACACAGCTAGCAACAAAGTTGCATAATTATGATTGTGTGTGCTAGCCAAATGGGCAGAAGAAAATAATGTTTGCACGCTGTGACAGCAGAGGAGCATTTAAACAAACAATAATAATAAAAAATAAAAGTGATTCTTTTTTTTGCAAGAAGTGTCCCAGTATAGTTTAGGTGGCTATTATAAACACAGAAAAGAAAAGAAGGAGGACACACAGCAGCGGCATACCAGGAGGAGTGAAAAATGTAATAATGTAATATATAGCGCATGTATGATAATAAGTGCTAACTAGCAATTCTCTAAGACTCATCGTCATCATTTTCAACATTTCCCAGTAAATTAGTTAGTAGTAGAGACACATATGAAGCTAATAATAATAATTTTTACTCATTACTATTATGGCTTATATGTGTGTGTGTATTGTGAAAAGGACCGTATGATGATGGTGTGAAAAATGTTTTTGTTGACACTTGAGAATCCTTTTCTGCTATTACTACTACTTGAATTGTCATCATCGTCATCATCATTGCTTGAAAATATCTTTCGAGTTTAAAAAGCTTTAAGACGCAGGCTAACTTGAAATATGTCTCGTGATGTTTAGCTATCCAAAGTATGTACGCAGCAATATAATAATAATCAGCTTCATTGAATCGCATTTGAATTGTTGTAGTGATTTTTTTTTTGTTTCGTTTCTTCTCTGTGCATCTGTCAAGTGGTCTAGAGGTATGTGTGTATGATGGTAATGGTCATCAATCTTTTTAGTTGAAGTTTATTTAGATGGCTACTTACAATATATGAAGTTACACGTTTTCCCTTTTTACACACTTCCAATCCACTACTGTGTGGTGTCTGCTACCGTTATGTAATGATGGCTTCAACAGCGCAGAGCGCTGATAGATTTCAAATGTTCACTTTTTTCATTCATCTTATTATCTTACAGACAGAGAGAGAGAGAGACAAACATCGATGATGCATGGTATTCGTGTGTCTAGCTGTTTTTTGTGTGTTTAAATACTTGTTGTAAAAAATGGGCACAAGTTTCAAACTATTTACTTCCGTAAAATAATTCCATTTGCACACACTTTTATCTCTTCTCATCATCAACAAAATTATGCTCCATGCTGAGCTTCTTGTTATTATGATTAGGTGGCCACGTCAAATAATAACCACTGCCGTTATTTTGCAAAAATTGTGTGTACATAACTGCAATACAAGTAGTAATATTGGTTTCTATTCTATTCCACATCGTCATATAAAAAAATCATGTCATAATTCATTTCATGTGGCCATATATCAACCATCTCTGAAATGGAATGTATCAGATTGCCCTGCCATGAGATTCCAGCATCAACTTTCATCCAACTGCGTAATATCTCAATGAAAAAATCTAACAGTACGGCATCCGTACTACGGATCACTTTTGACCGTTACTTCGTTTTCGTCGTTGTAAAGTAATCAGAAAATACTGTTTTTGCCGTGACACGTTGTTTTTAGTACGTGTCCAACAAAAAATGTGTTAAGTGATTAAAGCAATACGTTTCAAATGTTCATGCAATTATAAAGTATTACACGAACACATAAACGATGCACATGTACGATATTTTTTGTCTCGCTGTCTTCTAGACAACTTGATTGATTTGTTGCAGAAGCAGCATGTATAAAAAAATGGACCCAATAAACAACCCTGTTTTGATATGCACTTCCCCTAAAAATAAACGTGCCGTTCTTTTTTGCACTCTACTCTTATATAATAATATGTTGTTGTGCATTATTATGCAATTCCGGTTTCGCACGTGATCTACTCTCCATGTCATGACAGAGATCAACATCAACATATTATAAACATTATCATCATGTTTGACCGCATATAATATTATATGAATTTTGAATGACATGTTGTAAACATAACTTGCTGGGAATTTAAAAAGGTATCCGCCTTCCCTCAGTAAGAGATGCCGAAGAAATATATAGTGCAAATTTATCGCATAAAAATGAAAATTTGAACCAAAAACGTGCAATTTCATAAATTTTTTGCGCCGAAAGGCACAATCTCTTTGAAATGAATGCAGTTACAGTTTGTGTATAGGAAATTGGTGCAATAGATTTTTTTAATCTTGAAGAGAGATAAAGCTGTGTGTGAAATGAGTTTAAAATGTTGCAAGATTTGCAATGCATATCATGTTAGATTGGGTTCAAAATGTCATATTTTGTTTTCTTCTTCTAAAATTTACAAACCACACAACATATGCCAGTATTTTCCCTTTCTAAAATCTGTTTTGCATTTTGACCTACGACATTATTATTAGTTTTTGTAAACTTTTTCCTTGTTTAATTATGTATGCGCATATAGTAAAATAGCATTTCATTTTTGGTCTTATTTTTGACTTACATTTATTCATGCAACTTTGGTAGAGACTCTTGACCAACTTGAAAACTTTGGGTTCTTCCTCTTTAATAGGCTCTTCGACAAGTCGCCTCACTTGCTCGTCCAATTTGTCGTTCAGCATGCCGAAAGTGGTCATCTGCGTCTTATCATCGGGGATGATAGTATTAGCGACAAAGTTTCCACAAGAAAACTTGTAAAAGTTATCGCATGGGTCGACCGTTTCGTCCATGTTGGTAAGAAGAGTTGCAGCTGCAGAAATAAAGCAATATTTTAAGACGCTTAATTAAAAAAACTATCCTTGAAACTTAAATAACTATTACGCGTCTGCAACTAAAATTTTCAATTAGTTAGCTATAATTAGTCATTATTTTTTTCTTTTTACCCGCTTGAACACATCCTTTCGTTTCGCACACTTCGTGAGGGAAACTGGCTGCGATGCTGTTGTCCCCGTGAAGAAATCCGGCGCGTTCACCTGAAGACTCTGATGACGCCGCTGCTCCACCGCTCACAAGGGCTTCTGGTGAAGGCATATACTCAGAATTTGGAGCAACTTCATTTTCTGTTAAGATCAAATGTAAGTGCAAAAGTGCTCAAGCATGCAACAACAAACTACTCAAAAATATAGCAGCCAAAACAATAATACAATTTACACACAAAAAATAATAATAAAATAACCAAAAACCGATATACAACTTTTCTACTCAAAAAAAACCAGAGTGTATGTTGTAGCATTTTTCTACACAACATATCATATAATAATAAAATAAATACCAACCAAAATAATAATACGTTCAGAAAAAAAAATGCAAACAAACCGATGTGTACTCAGGTATGTGTGTACACAAGGCGGAATTGCATTTCTTTTTTCAGTGCGAACAATAAGTTGCGTGTGTGTTCGTTCATCTCTTCTCATGCATTAAATTAACACTTTATTAAGTTACGTATTTACAAGAAGATGAGTAAAAGATTGAAAAAAATCGAAATTATTTTTTGGCAGACTGCATGATTTTATAATGTGATGTAACACTTTTTCTCTTTCAGAGTGAATCTATCTATTATTGTTCCCTTGTTTCTGTTTCATTTATAATCATTTCAACTAGCTTTTTTGTTTCAAAATATTATACATTTTGCTTTTGCTTTTTTTCTCTGTTATTTCTCAAAAAAATATATAGGTGATGTTCACGTAATAGACCATAATGAATCCCCAGAGGGTATATATATATTTGCTCATCGTTTACTATGACCTGGTTATTCTTTTTAAAGAGAATCATCATTCCAATTTAATAATTTGAAGTAAATTTCTCGGTGGGGATTTCTTTACCCCGATTTCTATCTTCACAGGTAATTTCATAGCTTGTAGGCAGGTAATAAGAAACACGAGTTCGATGGTGGCAAGATGAAGTTTGAAAAATGGAACGGGTTAATGCTGGGAAATTTCTTGAAAGTTTCAAGTGATAAAACAAAATTGTTGAAATAAACTAGAAATTGAAACTTTGTAAAATTTGTCATCAATGAAACAACTTTGGTCATTTATGGTACTACCGGCTTCTATTAGAAATTTTACGGTGAGTCAACGAAACTTGTGTTAAATCTAAAAATTAATATAGTTCCTTGATTGAGCTATCCGTGTAAAACATTATTTACAAATAATACTTGCTGCAGCTTCCCTGATCATTTTTGGCTCTGCAAATTTTTAGCACACAGCAACTTTAAGTAACTTTTACATAAGAAAATTATTGAATCTACAAATTAATCTACATGCAAAACATGCATTCTCAATCAAAACGAGTATAACTATGCAATTTTCAACAAGAATGCTACGATCCGAGTCCAATGAAATAACAAGGTAGCAAAATAAAGTGTTAAATAATACTTACTTAACTTAAATGTAACTGAAATTAGGTGAGAGATTCTTGTAAAAAATTTTGGTACTACGTGCATACCTATATATCAATAATATTGAATGATTCTTGAGCATTGAAAGGATTTACTTTTTGCATTCTTTTTTTTTGCATCTATTAATTATCTAAATAGGAACATAATAAGTAATTATATAACAATAATACACGCTCGCATGAGTGTGTTTTTCCAAAAGATTATTCACGTGTGCCATTTTTATCCAAATTCTCTAACAAGCCTTGCAACCTTTTTTTTATAAAGGTAATCAAACCCAGAACTATTGCTCAATTCATTACTATCATTATTCAATTCATTTTTTGAAAAAGGGAAACAATTAAAACATTTTTGCAGGCTCACATCTTTGTTTTAAAAAATATGCTACATTTAACTTCATTTTTCGGCATTATTGCGTAATAATTAATGGCTTCGGTTTCAACAACAACGCAGGCTAACAAACTGATGATGGGTTTTGATTTATATGACTGACTTCCTACGCGTTTTATACCAAAACAAAAATTAAGCTAGAATTTTTGTAGAATTTAGGTCAAAACTATATATTTTAAATACGTATGAAATTATAAAACAAAAGGATAAATATAGCAAATTAAATTGCCACCTATTTTTACGGATATTTGCGTGTTAATTATAAATAAATAAATACCGATAATATATAGCACACGATAATAAATAAATAAGTTAATTTTTTGTGCTTGTTTTCTTCTCACACAATCCCAATTAAAACTTTGTTATTTTTCAGCAAAAAACAATTAATATAGTTCATTTAAGGAAAATGATCTAATTAAACTGTCAATTTAATTTAGATTATTTAAACGTTTCTTTACAAACGTGCCAAAAAATTAAACTTTTAAATTAAATAATTGTTTAAAAAAATAAATAATTACGTGCGTTAATGTGCACTACTTCAACAAAAATTACTTTATTATACGGCATTAATTCTGCAAACCAGCATCTTTTGCTTTTCTTTTGTTTTTTGTGGAATACGTGCAAATATGCGTATTGCATGGATGGTGTTGGTGGTATTGGTGATTTTGTGTAATTTTTTTGAAAGAAAGATTTTTGTCTTTGACACCTTACCTTTCCTGAGAAGGGAAATGGAATTTGAGGAGGCAAGTGCGACAACAAGTGCAGCGCAGGCAACAACAAAGAGGCAAACGACAACCAGAAGACGACGCTCCATTCTGGTTCTTCGGTTCCACCATGGTGGATTTCTGTTTCCGGAAATACACAAAAAAAATGTTACAATAATTATTTTAAGGTTATGAAAATGTCAATGATATAACTTATCATTTTAATTTCTGGTTTTAATTAAACCAACCCTATCGTATGATGCTCGTCCATGGAATAGCCTTTCATATTCATTTTTTTATTATATGAAAAATAAATTAATATTTCTCTACGTTATCTTAATTATTGTGTAAAAGTCACTGGATAAATTATTCTCCAAAAATATTAACTAAATTGCTTAGAGTAGCACTGTATTTATTCTTTTTTTCCCACGGGGGAATCCAAAACTACTACTGCAGTTATTACGGTAATGATAAAATAGCACAAAAAAAAACTTATAACAAGAGCACCTTCACAACATATTTATCAGTAGCAACAACAACTTGAACCGCAACCTTTAAAGGCCGGCAGTTAGCTAACAACTGAAGTTCAATTTCTTCAATAATTTCAGCAGTGGTATCAGCCGAGGAGGAACTGAACTGCTCAAGTAATAAAAATATAAGACAGCATCAGTAGCAGCAAGAGGAGTGCAGTTGATATGAAAATTATATTAAGAAGGTGGTGCATCTAAATATGCATTATGACTACAAAGCAGAGAATACAACAATGATGATGAAAAACGCGATATATATCGACTATCAACCCTTTTGCACCCTCTGTGGCCTGTGGCCGCTTTAGCCTATTCGCTATATTATATTATAAGCTGTGCATATAATAGACAAGCAAAACTGATGAATGATTGGGTGCATCATCATCATCACCGTACCATTTTTGATTGTGTAGTATTTTAAATAGGGATTTGCATTTTGGCCAAGAAAATATGTACCGTACCAAGTTATATGGCAAAAGAAATGTAACTTCAGTATATATGGTTGCAGCATAGATTATGATGAGAGTGGTAAAGGATTAAGTTCCCATAGTAGTCCCTGTCGTCATCAAGATGCGCTCATTCGTTTCATTTCATTTAACTTGAAAAATGATTTGAAAAGAGTTTCAAAGTCGAGAGTTCAGTCAGGTATGCATAATCTCTGTACAATTTTTCTGCATTTAAGGGTCAGCGCGGAATAAGAAATTAGAGATGCGTATATACAAAATAGCGTAACATAACGTAATAATGAATACTGTCATAATAAAATATTATTTATGTCAGACAGAGACGGGAGCAGTTGTAAGTAGCAAGTTTAGTGTAATTTCTTGGTTCATCTGTTCCTCGAGTGAAGGAATATAATATACAGGTGAGTTGAAAGGTGTGAGTTTTGAGAAAAAAGGAATGAATGAAGCTTATAGTGTGAAAGATATATAGAAAGAAAGAGGAAACAAGAACACTTTTGTTGAAAATGTTGACTCATTCACACGCATTGGCTGTATAAGTTATATAGTGATTTTTGATGAAGAGCAGGGGTGGTGGTGGTAGCATGTACCAGAAAACCAGAACCAGAGACCTGAGAGTGCTGTATTTGAGGAATAACAGTGTTTCATTCAGACTGTTTATGTGTTGTTGTTGGGTTTATTTATATTTATTGCAATAATAAAAATGGAAAATGATGATATTAGGTATATAGGTGAACAGGTATTCTCATCCTGCCTGGTTATTATATTTACATAACAATAATAATAATAGATGATGTAAGTAAATGTGAATAGTGACCGTGTGC
>JAHZMV010002350.1:0-15785 GCA_027743765.1 Coecobrya sp. COE2 | reverse complement strand
CAGACCAACCGTTTTCCGAATAATGACAAGATATATATTTGTATAGGAAACTTTTAAAAAACCTACGAAACGCAGTAAAAATAGAAGGTTTCCAAATTAATGACTTTCTTTTGAAAAAAATCAATATGGGTATGACTCCATTTGTTTGACTGCCATCGGTATTTACCATTATACAATTCCTCTTAGCGAATAAAAGAGGTCCAATTCAAATCTTACACAGAAATCAAGGTTTTCATGAGAAGGACAACAAAATATTTTCTTAGCTTATACATTATCTCAAAGAATTTGACGATGATGACATTTATTTTTTTTAAATGTAATTGTATTTTGTATTTATTTTTTTTTACTTGTACCACCGTACTAACTCTTCCAGGCTACTTGCCTATAGAGTGCAATTATTCTCAATTCAACTCACCATGCATTATTCCTTAACTATGGGCCAGAGTGCAATGCCCGCAGGAGGTAAATTGTGGGTGACCGTTAGTGGAGGTACATCGCTTGTGGGGCTTTATGCCGAGGCGTATTGCCCATTTTAGGGATACAAATACTTCTGCCCCGGGGGGGTTTCGAACCTGAGGCTCTACGTCCGCCACTCCGACTCTCTTGGCCACTCCACTCTTTAGGCCTCCTCTATTTTATTGAATTGGAAACTAATAAAAAGTATTACTCTTTTTTGCTTTCATTATTCGCATTGAAACCTTTCATGTTTTATTAAGTCGTTTCATCAGTTAAATATATTCTCGAAGTGTATTTTTTGGAATCTTTGTGTGAGTTTTTTGTTAACATCTTGATTTTCTTTATCATTAGCATCCTCTAAGATGACATTAGTCATAGGCTTCATCTTGAAAAAGGTTTTTCAGTTAAATATATTCTCGAAGTGTATTTTTTGGAATCTTTGTGTGAGTTTTTTGTTAACATCTTGATTTTCTTTATCATTAGCATCCTCTAAGATGACATTAGCCATAGGCTTCATGTTGAAAAAGGTTTCAGGCTATTGCAAATGTCCATGCAAAGTGAAAGTAAGCTTTACTGATAACTTTCCACTCTCTTTTATGCAGAAGCCAAACCTTTCGGGGTCCCATCCCAAGTTGCACCATTGATAAATATTTTCTTTACCTGAAGAGATATACGTTGAAATGAGGAAATGTTATGTAGTTTATCTTTTGATACTGGTTTAAATAGATTACAGGAGGAGCAATTGGGTTGTCTTCGTTGATAATTAAATACTGTTGACATTATGAACTTAGCTTATTTTTCTCTTGATTGAGTTCTGTACTGTACTTTGGACCGACAATATAACCAATGAGGAATGAAGAGTTAAATTATCAGTGAGAGTCATGACTGCTAAGGTCCGTATCACCGTATCCCAAACAATTTGCAACTTATGTTTCGACAATTGTCAACATGGAGGAAATATTCTTAAGATACATTCGGACTACGAAAATCATGTACCTATGTGTAAATACATCATACATAAACATTTTTGATTCTGGGAGAAAGATGTACGTAGTAAATTATTATCACTTTACTTCAAAAGTGGAATAACATTTATATACCCCCACCATATCATATTATATGAGTACCCATTTCCCAGCCGAAATCTCTTTTCCATCTACTCAGACCTATCATTCCTCATCATCACACACTTTTCCCTACGAATACAGTATAAGAACTCCTCTCTACTTCGCTCACCAGTCAAAATGCTCATTTTGAGTAACATACTTACTCTCTTTCAGGAAAGTCATAAAGGAAGAACATGTTTAAATAGATTACAGGAGGAGCAATTGGGTTGTCTTCGTTGATAATTAAATACTGTTGACATTATGAACTTAGCTTATTTTTCTCTTGATTGAGTTCTGTACTGTACTTTGGATTGACAATATAACCAATGAGGAATGAAGAGTTAAATTATCAGTGAGAGTCATGACTGCTACGAATACAGTATAAGAACTCCACTCTACTTCGCTCACCAGTCAAAATGCTCATTTTGAGTAACATACTTACTCTCTTTCAGGAAAGTCATAAAGGAAGAACACTTGAAATTGAATTAGAGTCAGATGGACCACTTGAACTTGCTCCTCCATCATCGTTTTGTTTGAGGGGAAATGCTTCGTTGCTTCCACTTAAGTTTTGTATATCATGTCATCATACCAAAGCCATGGAGTGTGAGTGTATACGCAGTTGTTGCTGCTCTTTGCTTGGATTTTTTAGATTCAATTGCATTGCTGTTGATACCACTCTCAGTTCAATTTTGTGTATGTCTTGTGTATGAAACAAATGAAGGAAATGAAATAATAATATAGCCTGACACAGCATTTACTTCCTTCCTTGCGTTATGTTATGACACAGAGAAGGTGCAATCCCTTCGGTAGCGGTGGTGGTATTTGTAGCAGGGCTGTTCTGCCTGTGTCATATATATTTGTAGTGGCTTCCTTTGCACATTACATTTATATTAGTTCAATGATGGAAAAGCGTTTCGGGCATCACTTTACCAGGCGACGATCAAACCAGCCCACACAGACAGATTTAATCAGCATCAGTGATACTGACACAACGATGCTGGTGGCTGGTGATGGTGGTGGAGCTTTCACACTTTTACTTTCAATTTGTGATCCTCTCTCACTCAACTCCCACTCTGCTCATATCAAACTCATTTTCTATGAGGAGAGCAATAAATAATACAAAGCTTTTATTATCTGTATCTTCCACATGTTATCTTTAACAAATGATGGCTAATTTTACTAATAACCTTTCATCATATTACAAAAGCTCCTTTGCTGTGTACATAAATATAATATAAATCTTTACATCTGTTCGTATATGTACTTTTTGGGAGACGCATTAAATATAGATATGTTGACCGTAGTTTTAGGCTACATATTATTTATTCGCTGACAACCTAGTAGCATTAATTTTCCATATAACACGATTATTTTTGAAAAGCTTAATATGAAACGGGAAACATCACATAGGATACTATGCCACACACATTCAAAGTATCTCTGATAATCTCATAAAACCATTCTGCTGCCTTAAAGGCATCATAATTCTGAAGGAACAAGCATTTTTTACTTGCTTGCGCGTTGGAATAGCGCATTAATGTGTTTATTTTACAGTCAAATTTTGTAAAGCTGGGTTAGAATTTGTCCAAATAAAACCGTGTGAGCTTTCATTCCCTCTCAAATTGCAACTGGTGACGCAAAGGGAATTTTTATAATCATACAGTAGCGTCATCATAATGGTTAAATTTACGAGCAGAAGAAACAACAAGGCTTTAGAGATACATATAGACAGTTTTAGCGGTCGTACATGTAGCATGTAAGCTTGACAGAAGGCTTTCTTTTCCTTTTCCTCCATCAAAGTCTCGCACAAACTTACTTATAAATTTATTTTGCATATATTTAACAAGGGAGGAATCAAAAGTAACTAAAGTGTCTGGAATAATTCATGCATAAAATCTAAAAAGCTGTCTGTGTGTTGTTGACGATGAGGAAAATTTAACGGTTGGAATCAGGCAGTGTTAGCTTGTAAACGAGGAGCAAAGTTTGTAAGAAACAGAATGGAAACTTGGTAAGCCTTTTTCTTACACAAGTGAAGTTTCAAACATAACAAAGCCTCTACTTTGTAATCTGCATGCAAAATGACTTTCCTCTCTCCGCTTTTCTCAATAGAGACAAGAAGTGTTATTTTCTGATGTAAGTTAAGGAACGTGCTGCTTTCCCTTTTCCTGTTCATCCGTCGCCCCACTACTTTTCACGCAGTTCCCAGTCATGGTACGCCTACTCCTGTGTTATAGCATACATATACTTACATCATTAGCATGTCCTCATATAGAATACCAGTATACAAAAATATTCTCAGATATACACACATACTGTTTTTATAACCAGCATCCATGTTGGATAAAGGAACGTAGGAAGAATATTTTTGTGTATCACGTCCGTAGTAGGTATTCTTGGAACATTCTTTATTGTTTCTGTGCTAAGCTGGTTCATTCACATTCATTCACTCCAAAACTGGCAGCTAGAGTGCTAGTGAAAGAAAGAAAATTATGTTATACAACATTAAAGTACCTACTAGCTTTTCTTTCCCATTATTTATACATCATCATCATTCAAAAGGCAAAGCCTTGACTAGTTTATGAAAAGCTAGTTGGCTGGGGAAAACGAATGGTGAACAGAATTTTAAGCAAATTTTATTACTTGACATGAGTGAACGTACATGAATCATAAATAACTACGAACGTGGTACCATTCTGTTAGTCAGGATAGTTGTTATATTATTAGTTTATTAGTAGTTTAGAATTTGTCTGGTGGCAGCGGAAAAAAAAGTTCTTCTCACTTGACAGTTTTTATCGGATATACAGATGAACGGGAAAATTTTATTTTTATGACAGTTATGTTAAAATTACAATGATGTATTACTATATTGTACATACTCTGAACGTCAGGTGCATCTTTTCAATATAAAAATATTTTAGGATTGTGTGGATTTTGTGAAAGTAATTTTTCTTCAGCCATGCCTCCGTTATCGTTATCGCATTGTAATATATGGACAATGAATCCTGCTTTTCCGCTGAAAATATTTATGAGTTTTTTTGGAACAGCTAGTATTCCCACCACTTCCACTTTATATACAGCAAAACTCGAAGTTTAGAAATTTTACTTTGTTTCATTTATTATGCTACTTTGGAAATCTCATTATTATGAGCATGCTTTCAGTTGGCAAACAACACATGCGAGTGTGTATGAATTCATATACGTACGCGTCCACATTGTGTAGAAAACATTGATGTTGATTCCATTCCTGGAAGAGTTGTGTTGATGATGTGCTGCTACTCTACATGCTTCCAACATAAAATTTGAATAATTCAATAATACTGCCTTTTGGGACTCAATTATTTATGTTCCTTTTATTTTCAAAGAGTTGCAAATAGTGTATGAAAATGAAATGATCGTGATGATGATGATACGCATGCATAAAAGCCGAAAGCGGGACTCCCACTCTGACAGCCAGTTGCTGGTTGTATAAAGGCACAAACAAAATTCATAGAAGGGAAAGCAAAAATTTAGTGATGACAATGGTATAAATATGAAGCTGAAATGGATACAGAACAGGGTACATTTGAGAGAGAAAAACATGATCACACGGGAAAGTGGTGAAAGTGTGTTCTGCTCAGTTTTCACAAAGTAAAAAGTAAAATATACTTAATGATGTTATGATACCATATATACATTACGACATATAACGCTTATTTAGGCATGCATTGAACGAAAACAGAAATTTTAAAATCGATATTATACAATAGAAACTTTGCATGATTTTGAATTTTCTAAGCGTAAAATCAGAGTATTGACTAGTACCCATACATATCTGTAGACGAAGAATTTAAATTACCTACGTCTACGTCTAAAAATATAAAGTGAGGAAAATTGTTATGTAAGTTAAATCTAATCGATTCTTTACCGCTTTCATTACATGTACCATGAATAATATGTCCTCGAGTTAAGTAAAGTAGACTTGTGTGCTCATTTACAGCGATGATGCTTTTGTTATCTTTTTTCAACAAAATTATTTAAGTAAAAAAAATTCCATTAATTCAATATACAATGAGTGACCATTTCATAAAACTCAATGCTCAACAAACCATTATATTTGTACCAATATTTATTATACCACACACATAACTACTGTTCATTATGCTTAATGTTTTATACATACACCTCAGGTTTTTTAAGAACAATGGACGAATCCAATGCTATTTTGATTTAGTGCAATGATTTGCAATAATTTGTGTAACAATATAAAGTTAACAACTCCATAATTTTGAAGAGGACATTCTCGAAAGGCACGCACTTAACTTGTCTGACAGACGATTGAGCGACGACGTTGATGTAATAAATAGCATGAATACAAATACAACGAACAACACAGTCAACAGAAGAGAAACAGTGCTACATATTTATCCGCGTAAAAATAGCTGCTGACAAAATACGAGTGTATAAGCAAACGAAGGAAGAACGCCCACAAAGTAGTTTTCAATAGCAAAGGGTTGTTCTGCAAAATAGAGAAAAAATATTTTGGAAATGTTGACGCTTTCACAGAGTGAATGGGACAAGTCAAGTGATGACTTTATTTGTTGCATGACTGGCTTTACATAATAATAACACCACATAATCATCATCATCATCGCGATTTAGGATAAAAAATGCCTCCTGCCTAGTAGTAGTGCTGCTGCTACCCTTGCAGAGATACATTTTCTCTACTATTTTCTATGCTATTTATTTATTGCACCGTAATAATAACAAGAGCTGCTGGTATATGCCAATACGATTATGTTTAGCCATACATGGTTGAACTACAGATATGGCAGAAAAGAATCCTTGTGTTGGTTGTTGGTGGTGCTGTTGCCTTTCCTCTGGGCTCCCGTTTTTCGAGTGCTTTTATTCCGCACTGACGCCTCCTGAGGTGTGAACTACATTGAAAATATTTGATCTATTCAATAAAAGTATTTCCATTTCGATGCTCCCTGCATGACTAAAAAGGTATAAGTTGTGTAAATTCAAGCAGTTTCTTTCTACTTGTTCGCCATCGTATACCTAAAAATATTCATAAATTCCTTGTGCCTGTCGATCTAGCTGATCCTGCTAAATATATCTCTAATACTAGATGAAATATAGGGAGAAGAGAGTGTATGAGGGTAGGGCATCATCACATCAACCATGTACACATTTATTCCACTCCGTTTACTGTATGTGAACGTGAAAAGCTTTTGTCTGTGTATATATTATCCTCTCGTAGAAATATGCAGTGCCGGCAGCATGATCACTTGAAAATGTTGGTATGATGTGTATGTATGTATTTGTAAATCTTGGGTTTAAAACCACTCGACCATTTTTATGCTTTGATTTCCGTTGTTGTAGCATACATCATAGAAAACAACACTTTTCACCAATCATTAACTGGGACAAAACCAGTTTTTTAAAAATAAATGCAACGAGACAAGAATATAGGAATTTTAGTGGAAAATTGATAATTACCGATTGATGGTGTAATATGAATGTACTGTTTTGTTCATCAATTTCTACTTGATGGCCTGGGGATTGATCCCGTCAGCATAATATAGAAAATGTAAATTGTATATACATATCATTGTGTAATAATAATTTCGAGTTTCCTGGGTTGAAAAGATATGCAGTCAGTTTGGCATGACTTCACTTCAACATGTTTTTAAACAAATGCATTGGTCATATAGGTATGTAATGCTACAGGATTAAATAGATAACGACTTGGCAAATTAAATACAATCGTTACACATTTTTAAAGCCTTCTTCAGTAGTGCTATATGACATGAAAAATGAATGAATTGGTTAAAACAACATTATGAAATTCTTTTCTCAGAAAAGATAAACATCTTGAAATTATGAATAGTTTTGCAACAGATTTTCATGCTTCCCTAAAAGCTGATTATGATGGCCAGTTGTAAAACGATTATTATCGACACCACCAACCATTGTCCCACTGTCAAAATTTTAAAGCCATTTCCCTTTCTTTTGAACAAGGATTTATGCATGTAAGTACATTATTGTAGAGTGTTTGTTGTGACCTTTTGTTTGCACTTCCTTTCTCTTGAAAGTTATTGGGAATCAGCTTAACCTTTGCCTCAACAAAATTATATAACAACTCAGGTGTCAGGAAATCGCATTAATTCCTTGAGTAAACACAAGAAAAATAAGAGGATTTTGTCACTTTCAAGTGGCTTATTTATTTATTTAATACGCGAGGACAGAATGGAATAGCANTTGTTGTGACCTTTTGTTTGCACTTCCTTTCTCTTGAAAGTTATTGGGAATCAGCTTAACCTTTGCCTCAACAAAATTATATAACAACTCAGGTGTCAGGAAATCGCATTAATTCCTTGAGTAAACACAAGAAAAATAAGAGGATTTTGTCACTTTCAAGTGGCTTATTTATTTATTTAATACGCGAGGACAGAATGGAATAGCATGTCGTCGCATGTATGGAACCTTGCTCAAATTAAAGCAGGCATGTAATACAAAAGGGATAAAAGTTAAACTAGCTACTCAAAATTTACCATTCCCTAAATTCATCGGTATTTTTCTACTTGTGAGGAACGTAGACATTGGATATGGTTTGAGAGAGACAAAGAACTTAGAGTTATTTTTCAGTTATCCTTTTACTAAATATCTCAGAGAAGAGGAGTAATATGCGACAAATATCATTCAGAGTAGTTTGGTGCAGTTTAACTTGATTAATGTAGTGACATGAAGTATAACACACCGAAAAATATGTACATTTACATAATATGTAGGGAAGTAAAGAAATTCTACTCATGTTTTCGGTTCTAAATACCTCAGTCATTTTCTATTCAATCCAAATCATAGGTTCGTGAAAACACTCATGTAGGCATTGTAAATCCACCGAGTAATGACTCTTCTTGAGGTTGATTCAATAAAGGGTCTATGGATTAATTGCTGCCACACGGGTTATATCATAATAATTGCTACGACCTTCAACAACAAACTGAATCATACAAAATGGATCATATCATTATGACATGATGTTTCGGGCTGCTGCTACTGTTTCCTGTTGTGTCCAACCAACGAATACAACACTGGCTCGACATCATCAGTAAATTGTAAATACACCGAACCCCAGAAAAGCACAATGCCCGTTCATTATTTTCACGGAAGAACGTCAATGTTAGGAAACTTGATGATGAACTACACGAATTCCGGATGCCGGACATCATTTTCTATAACTGGAACGAACGAACCCAACATTTCATCGTGGAAATTGAAATGACACGGTAGAACATACGTACGCCAGGGAAAGATTTGTCCTGACACATGCCACAGTTGTACCAACAGCTTTATTAACAAAAGAGTATAAATACATTGTGTGTCGTACTCATGTCATTCCACGGCTCTAGCAAGTTGTGATGCCCGCTATATACAAGCTAAAAGTTGTAAGTAAACATATTACAAAACATGTTTAGGGATGCTGAAAGAATCAGGGATGAATGCGGTGGTAGAGGGTACAGAGAAAACGGGAAAAGCAGGAAACTGTTATGTTCGGTTGAGAAAATCATCAGTGTACTTTACTACAAAAATAACTCCGGAACAAAATAATTTTCTACTTTTAGGAAACGAACAAGAAGCAAAAACTTTGTGTCTGGCATGCCAACTTTCTCCTTACATCACCAGCTTTCATAATATACATATGCGTTATTCTCATCTACTAGCATTTCGATCTTTCAAGAAGCTACACATTATAAACATACAACTAGCTTCGTAATAATGCTTTTTGTTAGTGTATTTTTCTGTGTGTGATGATGATTGGGCAAAGACGGAAAATCTATTGCGCCCGTCTCATCGCCAGTGAGAGTAAAAGCTTTCCTTGCAGCAGTATTTTCTTCAAAACTTTACCAACTTTCTCATGACTTCATTATAGAGATAGAATTTGTATAAACGTAGATATAACCATACTGTAATTTTGTGTATTTATTGTGTGTGATGTAAGCAATGAAACTAAACACAACTATTTCTATATATGTACATATTACATAATACAATATGCTGGTATTGAACAATAATGTTCGCTGTGGATGGAATATTCTACTCTGCTCACGTTGATCATGTAATGATAATACATAATAATGACGATCATCAGCAAAGAGGACAAAAACGAAGCACCCATGTGTAAGGATTTAATTGAAAGCGCCCCACAAAAGTTGTATATTGAAAGGCATACATTTTGCTTTTTAATGCTTCGCCACACTCATCTTTCCTTCATTCAACTCATTGGTGGTTACTCTTTTTGTAATGTAGTCAGCCAGATTGATAGTAATGATCATTGCTTGCTTGCTTGCTTCCAATTTTTACCTTTGAATGTACAAAACCATTTGTTCAGAATGATTGCAGAGAATAGATCACTTGGAAAGATAAGTAGTAAAAGTAAATTAATGATCTCCATAAAATTTAAACTACAAATTTGCATATGCATATGTACAAATAATCACAATCACAGTTAGACGTAAACTAAGTAAATGATAAAAATCGAAAATATTTGTATGATCAAGAGTCAAAATATTAATATTATTAATGTACTTATTCAGAGAGATACATCTCTAGTCACCCCAATTAAACTACTAGTTCAAAACTGGAAAAATCTTATATACTACCAATCATACCACATGGTAGGAATTTTTAAGAATTATACATTGTGAAATAACATTTCGTTTTTATAATTTCCGTTAAATGGCTACTTTAACAAATTCTCCCTCGATGACCAAGTAGGCAGAGCATTCAGTAATGGCAACTTTTGTAATGTGCAAGGAGTATAATAAGAATCAGCGTGTGCTTATTAAGCTCTACTGGAGCTAAAAGCAATTTGTTCCATTGTGCCCATTATGTTCTCAATTGCTTTTGATAGCAATCCTGTCTTTTAACCTGATTGTATTATTGTAAGGTTTTAAACACGCATTTAGAGGCAGACAATACACACCCTGTCACAGGAGGGAGGATCTATGAGAGCGTTGTTGAGGTGTGAACTGAAAAATAAAAGACCATAGCATGCACACACAGACACACATTATAATATATTGTTGTGCTCCTTTATCAATAGAAATGAGTGAATGAATGGATAAATGAATGAGCTTCAACTTCAACACTCTTTCAAAGTGGAATATGTGTGTGTACGTGTTGCTGTTGAAAACAAACCAGCCGGAATAAATCAAAGCATATGGGACTCTGGTAAATCAACAACAAACCTTAAAGCACACACATGGATGTTCAAAATGCACGATCCTGTTTTGTACCAATTTCTTTTCCACTTCCGATATTTTATTATGCAATATTTTACTCATATTCTGGTCTTAAGCGAAACAATGTTTGGCCATCTTCCTGTACCAGCTTACATAAAAAGATTGAATTCACGGACAGTAATCACTATTGCAAAATATATGACATTTCATCATTTTTACTGTACATATATTTCTCTCCAGTATTCATATTTGGAGATTTCATGCGGACTTATATTGATGCTCACTCAACTTGTACTAACAATAAGAATGTATAGAGGAATTGTTTTAGGGAAGAGCTGAATTGAATTGAATGCCAGATTGAAGCCGATTACATGGATCATAGCTTCATAAATACCTCTTCACAAAGCATGACATTTGTAAGGGGAAGTTCCGAGCAGCATGGGTTCATTTAGCAGACGAAATCAAGAGACAATTGAATCGTTCCAAGTTGAAAGAGCAAACGGTAGACTTCACAATAAAAAAAGATGTGATTGAGGTCTAGATACAAAACGAAGAAAAAATGTATCAGAAAGAAAACGAATTACATATTTTGTGTATTTGAACTTTCAAAAGCTCTCCATCAAATTGAAAAACTGTAGTAGAGTTACCGTTAGCCAAAAGCCAACAATAATAGATGAGTGGGGAGCTTTTTATGCTTTTGAATTGCATCTTGAAAATTCTGTCAGTCAATTTGTAGGAGCCGAGTTCTAAAATTCATACACGTACATTATAATGTTTGTATGAATATACGGAAAAGGCGTATAATAAACTAAATTTAAGAAGAAATAAATCCGAAATAAAACGCCGAATTCCTTTTTAAACCAAGAATACAAGTACAAACTATACGAGTAAATAATATCTAATTCTGACTTCCGGTCACGTTGATTGAATGATTCACATAATAAGATGGATCGGATTGTGAGTGAATTATTTCATAGATGTACAATATCATGTTCACACATACACTCAAACATAAATATCAAAGAACCCGACATTTCGGAGGAATGCAATGCAACGTAATGTACCGTGTACTTATTAGAGACGATGAGATGAATAATGATAGCACGATACCGTTCAAAATGGGTACTGTATGTCCTTCTTTTTTTCAAAAATCTCAAACAAACGGTTCAGTTTTTGTTATCAAATTGCAATCATAAGTATAATACAATAGATACAATCAAATACATCTAGATAGCTGGAATAATATCAATTCGTGAATGATGATGCATAATTCATTGTTGTAATGCTTTTTGTTGAAGTTAGAAAATTATGGCGGCAGCACTGATTACATCTATCAAAACTACATCATCACGTCGCAACCAAAGTCAGTATCAAGCGGAATAGATAATATAATACTTTTTACGTTTTACATAGTACAAGGCGTTGCGCTGATATGAACACATAATATTGCAAACGCCAATAGATTCATTTTAGAGTTCCTCAATTACTTTGTCAGGTACATAGTTTGATGAACGGCATTACATGGTAAATATTAAAAACCTTACGGTTCATCTTAAGATGTAATCTTGGGCGTTAGTTCCCGAGTGAACTTTCATCAGATTTAACGAATTTAATAAACTTGCATTTTGTTTACCAAATTATCCACAACCAAAAAAGCGGTATTGTGGTTTTGAGAATTTTAATGTTGGGCCAAACTCCTACTCTTTGTAGTAGTAGATTCATAATCTCAATTTTGAAAGGTAAATTTTTTATATGATAGCTTGAAATAATATAAATTTTGCATTTAAGAACCAATTAAGGCAGATTATTTGTCAAGATGCGCTAGTGTTGACTTAAAGAAAATTGAAAGTACAGAAAGGAAGGGAAATTTATTCCGAGAAAAATGATACAGCATACTCTTAATTTGCCATTTATGTTACGCATGCATCAATTACAAGAATATTATGCTGATTTTTGTTCACTCATAATGACACGTTTAATGAAATTTGAAAGGGACTCATTCATTCTCATAATTATTATGTAATGCTCTTGAGCACCATTCTTTTAAGTGAAACCATTTCCAGGAATTTGCTCTAAATTTTATGCAAATGACCGTCCTTGATCTCTTTAACTCTAAGTTAATGATAAAGTGACATGAAATATAAATGTTTATGCTAAAGTGTGTTATGGCTGCAATAATTTACTGATCGAAATATGGAGGAAAGCAAATGCAAAATGTGGAACAAATTTTGTAGTTTAATTCATTTTTAAATTTTAGCGTTATTTTATTGATTTAATATTAGACTTATTTGTCATGAGTATATTTTACACGTTTACTCACTATTTATATTATGAATTGGATGGAGTGGGAAAGGAATAAGCGGAATAATTGAACCGGATAGGTATACCAGATCGTAATTCAAGGTAAAAATAAAATTAAATAATTGTCTTCTTTCCTCTTGTTTTACTAATAAATGCTGTCAGATATATGACGCAACGTAGCAATAAATGATTATAAAATTGTATAGCAGATGAATTCATGCATAAGGGACCATAAAGTAAAAAATGTTTATTGGATAATATTAATTTATTTTTCACATTGTAATATAATATTAATTAAGTCATCACATTTAAATCACTGGAACTAGAGTAAAAGGTTATAATACTGCATTGTTTTTATATATTACTAACGTAAATACACGGATGAATGTTTAGATAAGAATATTTTAAATGCTTAAATAATATTCATGGCTGAGGTCGTTTCATCGCTGCCGCATTCATAGTTAGTTCTCTGTACTTTGACGAAAAGAGCATGAGTGAAGCTAGCGACGGATTTCCCTGGAGAAATTGTGGTCCACCTGGTATACCAAAGGGAAACCCTACAGGTGGAGGACCTTGACCTCCGCCGACTTGGTGAGGATGATGATTCTGACTTTGCTGCTGCTGAGCTAAATGATGGGCCTGTAGAATTTCCAGTGGAGGTAAACCTCCCGCATGGTTTAGAATATTTTGTTGATTAAGCATTGGCATATTAGATAAATGCATATTATTTTGTGCAGATGGAAGTCCTGTTGAATTTGTGGATGAACTAATGTTTTCATTGTCCGTACTGCTTTCACCATTTCCGTTATTATCGCCAGTGTTGTTATTTGAGGCAAGTCTTTCACTTCTTGGCAGGAGCATATTATGTGCATGACTTAAACCGGATCTGTTGCTCATGCTGTGAGCCAAGCTGTAGTTGATTGACTTACAAGAGGAGTCATCCTCGTCTGCGCTTAGTGTTCCACGTTGCCCCATTCGATGCATTCTTGGACTTTTATCCCTTTGTAAGCCGCTGGTTGTATGTACTTGAGGACTGGCCTCCCTGGAGCTGTCACTATCATGGCCTGCTTGCTCTGTATTGTGATGATTGACTTTATCTGATTCATTATTTTCCCCACCAGTAACGTCATCATTGTCGTCATGCCCAGAAATGTACTTTCTTGACATGATATTGTGATTATGATGCTGCTTGCCCATACTTTCGTCAGTAACCTCAATACTCTCATCGTCATCATCAGAGGAATCATGTCTACTAGCGAAATCTACAGCTCTTTTGTACGGTTTTGAGCGCTTAAATGCTGACTCGGATCCAGGCGGAGGGCTTGGGCTTGATAAACTTTGGTCCCGATCTTGCTCATCACTTTTGTATGAGTTTGGGGAAAGAGCACCTCCGGAAGATTCTTTTTCCGGGGCAAGCAGAGACGCGACGTCAAATTGACGTTTTCTGTTGAATAATGTGGAGCTCATGGGATGATGATGAAAACTGGGTTCTTGAGGTGACTTTACAGTCAGACTAGCTGCAGCCGCTGCACTAAGCCCGAATAAAGTAGCTGGGAGATCAAGTCCAGGATTCGGAGGACTTCCGGCGAGTGCCATAGGGTTTGCCATGGGATGTGGACCACCTGGATGGAAGAGAGGATGGTGGGGATGTTGCCATACGGGCGGAGGGGATGCTGGGGGTGGGCTTGGGGAATCATCATCGTCTACAGCGAGACCCATGTGACGACGAACTTTCCTTTGGGCCTTGCGACGTCTAAAGTCACCTTTTTGAAAATCGTCCACGTTGGCCGGGTGGATAGCCCAGTAATGTCCTATGGACGGAAAGATATATTATACATTTAAATTTAAATTCTCGAACTCAAAATAAGCCATTTGCATTCACATAGCTAGCTAATACAAATCTGACGAGATGCCTTAATAAAGATTTGATCAGAAAGGATATTGTGCTCTGCACAAACCCGCAAGTCTTGGATCAATTCTACAGTAAGGACCGTAAAAGAGGGGAGCAAGTTCTGGACGTAAACCAGGAGGAATCTGTGGGATAAATGAACCCGGTGGGACACGCAGCCTCTCTGCTGCCATAGCATACTGATACAGTTGAGTAAGCCGATAATGTTCCAAAGCGGATGCTGTGGCAGGGGAAAGCAACCCACCTCCTGGAATCTGAACTGGCATTCCCGGAGGAGGATTCTGACCAACATTCATTGTTGGACCGGACTGAGATGGTGGTGGTGGCTGTGCTGGTGCAGCTACTACTGGTGGGGGAGGTATTTGTGGAAGATTTTGTTGGGCTGCTGCCGCAGACGGTCCAGATGCTGAAGGGAAAGGATTACGTACAGGAATAGGATTTCCAGGAGCTGATGACATGTTTTATATATGAATATTGTTTCACATTAAAAATGTTCAGCTATTAAAAAAAAATTTTTTTTCACTTTATTTTCAGCTTTAAACTCATTGTTTTCACTGTGACTGTCAATATAAACGAACAGTTCTCTTTTTCTCTTCTTGACAAAAAGTCACTTTGATCAACACACTACAACACTATATGTGTATGTATATAGCAGATTGGCTTAGTTTATTAGCAACAAATCTTGCAAGTAATTGCAAACAAACAAATACACAAATAGAGGTGGAGACCCGTTTTTCTATGAGTGATGTCCAACCGAACGACAAATATCGTTTGCCAAAGATTCTCTGT